>VDFB02082956.1:0-79650 GCA_007258455.2 Sequoia sempervirens
TTTAGGTTTATATCTTCCCTCTTGCATGCAAACCGACAGATTAATAATGCCCTTCGTTTGAGACAAAAACATTAGTCACCACCTATATAGACAGGGACTAATAAGTTTCTTTCACAACCTTCATGACGGGGCTTGAAACTAAAAGAGAGTAAATCTTATAGACATTTTTTTTCAAAAAAGTGACCTACAAAGATGCCTTTATATTCCCAAATCAGCATTTTCTATGGCCTTTCATCCCTCGTGCCTTCTTCGTCTCATAGCTTCCTATTCACAACATGGAAAAATTGTGTATTCTACTTGGCTCTTGTTCCTAGTGACAAATTTGTTGTAGGTAATCAAGATGTGTTCTCTAAAAGGTCAAAATTTCTTAACAGCCTACCACTTCAATGCAAGCTGCTAAAATAGTCATACCAGGTAGAGCATATAGGCCATGTTGCCATACAAATCAACAAGTGAATTGTGTTAATAGGGCTAATATTCTCTCTTAGTTTGCACATTACTACTGCAATTTCCTTTCCTTATCCTTGTCCATATTATTCTCAAATACCACAAAATTAGATTGATGCTTATACGTTATTCCAAAATTCCCACTTTGGCATAAGTAGATTTTGCTAAGCAATATAGAATTTGCCTTTTACACCGCCATCAGATTTTTTCCTGAAACTTCTAAGCCTTTTCAACAAATTTTATCATTTTCCCATAGTTTTCCATCTCATTATAATCTCATATTTCTTTGAAACATCAAGTCAAGACTCAACGGTCTGACATTGAATTCTTCCACATTTTGAAATGCATAAAATTTCTTTTCTTTCTCTCAAGTATCTCTACAATAGTTTCTTTACCTATGTAAATGTTTCTACATTTGCATGTAATAGAATCAAAACCTCCATAAAGCTCCCATTTTGCAGTAGTGGCTGCGTTGGCACAATGGAGGCCTGCTATCATACACCTATTAATCACATTTGCATTTTCATTAAATCCATTTTGTTCATATATTGCAATCATGGAATTCCTTTAGTCTGCGTGCCTTGCCTATGCTTCCACATTTTGTAATTTGTATACTTGAATAAAATCCAAACCCATAGCTTAAACTTCTCTATTCATGTAGGGAGGATGTTGGTGTAGGTTGAGAAATACAATTTCACAACTGTTAGTTGCATTTCTCAGTTGCTTATTTGACAATATTGCATTCCTTAAGACTACTATGATGTCCACTAAAAATCCGCATTTCTTTTCATTTAGTAGATGTTCATTTCTTTTTTATCATAAAAGGAGGACATTGAATAAATTATGAAAGATGGCTTCACCTACCATTGGCATTTTTTTTTATGTTATGATATTTCTTTGAAATAAATGAAAAAAAAAACTTTACAAAATAGAGATATACTAGTTTAATATTAATAGTTTTGATGATGTGGGTTAGGTCGATGTATTAGTTGGGGGTTGATGCAAATCTTAGTGATAGAAGATCATAGTTTCTACCATAGTCTTATGATAGACTATTTGACAAGGAGTTTGATAAAATATGAGAAATATAAACAAAATCTTATTTGTGTTTCATCATAAATTAGTTATGACTGTCTCTATTTAAAATGGCGGCCTACGAACTCGACAACTAAATTATTTTGGAATATATGAAATATTGTGAACTGGAGAGATTTATAAACATGTACACGTAAGTGGATATTGTGAAAGTGTAATCTAATATGTTGAAATATAGTATAAAAAGGTCCAACATTGATGTTCAAGGCTCTTTTTAGTTTTTACATTACAAAACTAAACTTAGTGATTTCAACCTTTTGAATATTTAAAATATTTTGATAAAATTAACACTACATCGACTTAACCAATTTTTCACACACCTTAATTGATTATCTATTGCAAGTGTATGGTTTTAACAAAAAAAGTCAACGCGAATAAATTTGGGTTAAGGATGACCAATCATTGAGCCATGTTCATTTTCGTGGAATACTTTTTGAAATATGGCTTATTTTCATTAAGGTAATCTAGTCCTTCCACTTGATACATTTTTCCTCTTATACTCATTCTTCTCACTTATAATACATATAAGATATTGAGTATCAATATAATATTATCATCTAGACACCAAAATATAGAGACATGGATTATACATTTCTCGGTGTGAGAATTGAAAAGAGAGGACGTAGCTTGTGAGTTCCTGTATTTATTATTGTTTCATAGTCTTCCTCATGTCCTATTGGCATTTTCAACTCAAAGTTTTGAATGGTCCTCCCAATAACCAATGAGGCTATTGTCACCGCCTGTGTCCATCCTGCACACAACCTATTCCCTGCTCCAAATACCATGTTCCTATAAATATCCTCTTCTACTGGAAACACTAGTTGTCTCTCTGGTTTCCACTCCTCTGAATTTTTCCATTCTCCTTCATAATTATTTGCTCCCAATATATTAATTAATATCTGAATAATAAACAATAATAAACAATTAATAAATCATCAAAATAATTGAATACATTTTAATCAAATAAACAAAACTTAAAATAAGTTGTTTCAGCCTGAGTCCAATTTCATAAAATATTGTGTAAAAACTAATGATCTATAAGCCCTTTTGAGAATAGAGGATTAGTACCTCCCATCCTGCCGGAACATGGTAGCCGTCAATTTCCACATCTTGATGGACGATACGCAACGGCACTAGAGGCAAAGGAGAATGTCTGCGTACTGTTTCATAAAATATTGCTTTAAGATATGGTAACTTCACCAAATCCTTTTCCTCGACTGCTTTCTTTCCACATACTTCCTCTAACTCTTTGTAAAGTCATTCCTGTCGTTGGCATTGTAGGATTTCAGAAATTTTCATTCAAAAAGAATGGCTTTATTGATAAAATGTAAAGCTTTCATTTGTACCGAGCGTTGAGGATGTTTACAGGTTGAAAGCCCGCACCATAGCCACATTGACTTGTGTTTTCAATCATGCCCCATATTAAAAGCCTTTAGCTATTTTCACTCAAAACCTTTGCCCTTCCTTCAGCAGTAATGTCTAGATATCCTTCGGTTCTGCACTCATTAATACATTTCATCATCAAAGTATAACTAGAAACAGAGTCAAAAAACACTAAGGGCTGGAAAAATAAAGTAATATGACCAATAGTACTTGTTTAGATAGAGGACTAAAGGGTTTTAGTGAAATTAATGTACGGAGGTCATGGTAGAATGCCAAGCTACCTTTCCCGAGGATAAAAGCTCCCTCTCTTGGCGAATAAGAGCCCTCACAATTGCTGACCTCCTCCTCGTTACATCATTTAACATATTCTCTAATTTTCTGTTAGGAAGCCAACAATTTATTAAAGGAAGGAAGTCTCTCCAATTGATTTCGAGAGCAGCAGTTGCAGGATCCCCAATTATAAGTTTGTACATGTCCTGCACCGACACAACTTCACTGCCCAACTCTTCAACGTGTAAGGGTTCCACAGTTCTGCCTATCACCTGTAATCCAAGCCAAATTAATTCAATATTTTTAATGTAAATTAGAAAATAACATGTGGTAACCAGTCAACTACTGATAATTTATCAGTTCAACTATCTTTCTACCATTGGACTACTGAGGGACTTTTTTATCAAAAAAGTTACCAGTTAACCCAACAGGCATTTTGCCACTTTTGTTTATGAAAATTACAAATGCATTTGATGGATAAGCCCTTCCAAATTTCAATACCAAACTCCAATTACTGTAAGTTAAAATGTTGCATTTATGACTCTTCCACATTATAGGTTACTGTGCTATGGGAATTACTTGATTTAGAGCGAAGGGAAACAAGTGATCAAGAATGATTTTGCTCATGTTCACTGTATTGTTGCAAGCCTCCTTCAACTCAAGATACATGGAAGTTATTAGCTTCTGCACCATTTCCTCTCGCCTGAATGCATTATTTCTCTGTTTACACAAGTAGATGTAACATATGTTATGAGGAGTGAAAAGGAGAAAAATGTTATCAAAAACAGGAAAAAAAGGTTAAGGTACTTGATAAGTAGATGGGCATAAAAGTATGTTGCTGAGCGAAAAGGGGATGAAGAAAATACTTGAGGAGTTGTTCCGAGGAGGTGTGAGACCATGAGCTTCTTCATTAAGCGATGATCTCTTCCGTAGTCAGACAAGGCCACCATTGTCTTATCCAACGACAGCACTTGCAAGGCTGTCGTCAGATTTTTCGCTGTAATAGATGAATGATGGTCTGTCATGGCCTGCAACCCACATTTACAGTTTAAAGGTAACAAACACACATCAAAAGAATGGTTCTATAAAAACGCGTTGAAAGCATACAGTTTAAAGGTAACAAACACACATCATGTGTTGTTGTTACTTTTATGAAGTGATATGCCATCGAAACAGCAGCAAAGATGTTGGAAGCTACTTACCTGTCTGCATGATTTGGCTGAGTTCAATACAACAACAGCGGATGAAAGGCCTGTACGGACAGAATAGACTGGACCGTAGCATTTAGCCCACTGGTAGAATGTTCGATGAGGCATCTTATCTTTGTGCAGAACAAGGTCCCTCACAACCATCCATACACTCACACCCTGGAGGAACAAGATTACAAATTAGAATGCAGGTGACACACTGGTGGTCAGATAACGATAATAAAGCAGTTCTCTTGCTATGATCCCCATTTATATTATGTCATGTATGCAACTAACTAGAAAATAGTTGGAAAATATAGATAGAACTATTAATTTTTTCTTGTGGGAGGGCTCAAACAAAACCAAATTAATTTTTCCAATTCATTGGGATATAGCCAGGAAAAATGCGTGAGATGAGGGAGCTTCTATAAAAAATCTAAAATAGAATGGTATTGGGAGCCAGATTGATAAAGTATGGAATATTATTTACATATAAAACACCCTTAAAAAGTAGTGCAAAATTTTTTCGAACATATGTAATTGCATAGTAAACATCTATATAGATTTGACCATTTGAAATCTAAAGACAAGAACATGAAGAACATAAAAGCAAAACCTGGGGACATTTCTTCTTCTTGATGACCTAGATTTGAGAAAGAAAGATAATTAGTAAACCCATAATCAACCACTAGAGTCGGATGAATGGCAGTCCATGATTCAAACAAATAATACTTAGACATATTGCTCAAGCAGTAAGTATTGACTTGCCAGAGATACAAAATATGAGCTCCCTCACAACATATATATAGGTAAAGTATGATTATGATTAAGTGCTTATGATTATGCTAGTTAACCCGCGGCCTCTTTACCAAACCCACGTGCTAAATGCTCCCTTATTTATGATTAAGTGCTTATGATTATGCTCGTTAACCCGCGTCCTCTTTACCAAACCCACGTGCTAAATGCTCCCTTATGTCATGAGGGCCAATTATTTGTCGCTGCGTTGTTATGGTATTATTGAGGGGAAGTCTTGTGTGGCTATGTTTAAAAGATTCCAAACAAATAATAAAGATGACAATGAATTGTGTCGTGGTATATTTTTTCATGTTGATGATGGTGACATATTTTGTGCTGATAGTTTTAATAGTATTGTAGTTATGGTATTTTAGATTTAATAAAAATTAAATGTAAGTTTTCTTAATAATACTATTTTAGATTTGATCAAATAATTTATTGTAGGATATTGCATGTCTATATTTTTTAAATGTTAATATATTAATAAAAAAATTACAATAATCATTTAAGAAATGTCACATTAATGTTAATTATTATTAAAATATATCAATAAATAGTTTTAAGCTAAAATAAATATGATAATAAAATGATTGTTTTAATATTTAATTTATGTGTTAATAATAATATTGTTATAAATATAAATTATATCGATATTATAATTGTAGATAAAACATCTAATAAACAATTTTTAAAACTAACTTATCAATTATCATTAACATAATATTGTTTGATCGATAAATATGGAAAGTGTCTTAAATGTTTTTCTATTTTTCTATTTTCTATTTCTAACAAGGTATGGAACATCATTTCATGTCCATGTACATAAAAAACTAATCATAATGGACATATATTTTAAAAAGACCTAAAATGATAAAATAACTCTTTATGCAAAAAATAAAAATAATAATTTTTAAATGATTTTAAAGTAAAACAAAATAAATCTTAAGTAAATAAAATTAGCTCTTCAAATTCATCATTTATTGAGATGGGATTATTAATTCTCTAGATCCAACTATAGGCATCAAATGATCGCCTCCTCTCCATGATTGGGTAAATTGAGTTTTGATCCAATACTTCAAAAATAAATTTTAGAATATTTGGTATTGGTTATTTAATTCAAGATGACCATGTTAAAATGATTGGTCTCACTTGAAGAAAACTTAATGATGACACATGTAATGAGGTTGAAGCTCAAACATTCATCCTTGGATTGTAAATTTGTGAACTATATTGAACTTGTATGGTGGAGATTGAAGGATGTTTAAGGGTGGTTGTTAATACCGTTAGAATTCGAAGATGATTAGTTAGAAAATCAAGAACATCTTCCAAAATACCTATCCTTTTTTGGACTTATTTAAGAATTACACTCTCAAATATATTTGTAAAGAGATTAATGGGGAGGCCAATATCCTACCTAATTATGCTTTCGAGATGGCATAGGGATGTGCAATTAACAAGGTGGGCGCTTGGGTACCACTTAAATCAAAATTTGATACATCTTCAAGTACACCATCAAATCCCCCTTGTGGCACATAGCGTAAGCTATTGGAGGTTGACGGAATTAATAAGATTTGATTTGTACATTTTATAATATCCATCTCTTGCTTCCTAAAGTTTGGATGCTAATCATGAATGTGATTGTTCTATATCCCATTGCATTATAGAGGTATCTAATATTGACGCACATGATGAAAATGGGTCTCTCTTCCATGTCTTGACTACAAATATATTTTTTATTTGTTCTATAGCAAGTGTATCGTAGCATTTGGGATTACTTGAAGGTAAGTAGGGTTTTTATAGAAATCTTAGCATAACTCATTTATTTTGCTACCTTGACTCTTTTTCATTGCCCACAAAATCATGGATACGTCTATTAGATTGGTAAAAAAAAAGGTAGATGACATTTGTTGGGGGGGTTATCAAGTTGTGCCCAAAATGACTAGGCCATGGTGTTCTTATATTCTCTCAACATTCACACATAATGAGGCTCACAAGAGGAGGAAAGTGTGGAAATGGCTCAAATTTCTCAAATAGATGCTTGGGTTTGCATTAATAGATAACGTTACATAACTCAATTCCTTGATTTCTAATAGCAAGAATAACATTTAGATCTAACTCCTCTTTTCTTTTTCTTGCATTGCATAGATATAAATTTATTATGTTAGGGCATTTTGTATATTACTACCCCTATCGTAATGAGCTGGTTTGTTATTTAGGTTTATAGGAGTATTTTGTATTCCAACCCTATATTATGATAGGTTGGTTGAATATATAGGACAGCAGGGAACCTTTGATTGCTAGCCATTGGTGTGTCTATGGTGTCCGCTGAAATATAAAGCTAACCTTACGGATATTTCTTCTTCTTTCATGATCTACATTTGATGGCGATGATGATCAGTAAACCCACCACAAAAATCATTCTTGAAATATATTTTTCTTGAGTATTTAAAGACAGCCTTATACTTTGACTTCCATGAAATTAAGAAAACTCAATATTTTATAATGGTAATGCATAACCAACCAATCATACTTTTCTTCCATTCATCTTTTTTTTTTTTTTTTGATTCAATGAGAACCATTCTTGAAATATATTTTTCTTGAATATTTAAAGATAGTCTTCTACCTTGACTTCTATGAGATTAAGAAAACTCAAAATGTCATATGTCCTTTCTACACTTGAAACAAGTTCCTCTAAATGATTTCCCACCATTTCATTTCTAAAATACCTTCCTTTACCTTTCTGATATCCATTAAATATTTCATTATAGTATTAATTATCACCTCTTTTTTCTTTAATATCTTTATTATAATGTCTTCTACCAACACCTTTATGCCTTCCTCTATGGATTCTACTACCTTTTCCTCTATCCTTTTTGTCTCATCTCAAATCTTTTATTCAACATATCTTTCATCTTAGGGAAAACTAATCAATCTATTTATATATCTTGTCACTTTTATTGATTATATTCACTATAGCTAGAACTAATTGTTAACTTATATAATTCTTCAGTATTTAATAACATATTTTTTTCGTCTCAAATTTAGCAATCTTTTCAATAAATGTAACTAATAGTTTGTAGGTATAAACTTAATTTTCAATTTTGACATCATCATATTCCATTTTATTATATTTTCTTACATCTCCAATTTATTTCTAATTATACCTCTTTCCACCACATTGCAACATGTCCTTTTAATTTCAATTTAGTAAAGAAAACCCTTTTAGGACCTAAAATTTCCTCATAATCAAAGTATTTTTCTAGATAATGTTTCTAATCTATTAATTCTTCATGATTCAAACTTGTAAAATAATTAAGTCTAATATTAATTATATTGGCTTCTTACCAATTTTTGAAATGGATTTCAACATATTTATCCAATCTAGAGATTTTCCTCTTATTCTTCTATAATAGTTTGGTATCTATTGAATTCTCATATACATATTTCTTCTTATTTTATTTTATTCTTTATTAGTCTAATTGTGGCTTTATTGTATCCTCTTCAATAGCATCCAACTATATTTATTCATTCCTCATATTTTTAAATATTCCTTTTATCCTTCTACTAATGGTAACAAAACCTTGGCCCCTACCACTCTTTGTATATGCATGCTAAATTTCTAATCTATTCCAAACTACCTCAAATTTGGTAATTTGTTTGCAAGTAAATTTCCTTGATATATGTTCTACTCAACACACAATAGTGGAAGATATCTAATATTTCTTTCTTTCCTTAGGATTAAGATCTTACTTTGATACCACTTGGTGTAGTCATGGATAGAGGGATCAATTGATAGCCATCCAACCATATATCCAACAAAAAAAAACTTGATAAATTAAAAATTTGGAATAAAATATCACATTGAATGAATTACACAATTTCTTGCTAATTTTAGTTTTCAGAATTAAAAGCTTTACATAGCAAATATAATCTAATTTTACCTCTAATTTAGAGACAAGGAATAAGAAAAATTTTAACATATGATTCTCCACCTGCACCTTATGTTTAATATATGTAATGAGGATGCTCTGTACACTCCTTTGAATTAATATCAAAAATATTATATGAACTTTGATACTTTGATAATTATTTCACAATCTCTTAAATGAATTTTATTTAGAATAGTATGAATTTATTATATTTTTTTAATATTTTAAACTAAAATTTTTAAGTATGCACCAACCAAACAATATAGAGATAGATATTGAACAAATTTGGGGAAATGTAAATTAAATATAGAGGAATCATTTATTTGAATGTAATTATATGTATACTTGAACAATGTATCCCAATGTAATGAACTCCAGGTCCATGAATAGTGTTTCATGCATGTCTTCAAATTTTTGGTGCACAACAATGTTCAAAATTATATGATAATCATGTGGCATAATAAAATATGAATTGATAGAACTTTATTATTAATTTGGAGGCTCTATGAGTAATATATTATATCACACAATCTTTGATGTGTGTGAAATGGTGAATTTAATAGGAATTTGCAAAAGAAATGAAAGAAAATTTTTCAAGGATGTGATATTTCTATTACACCCTTAATACTATTGCATCACATGTTAAAATTTGATAGCCACTTCAATTTAGAATACCACGTAAAAAATAAATTTTCATGTGCATAAATATAGATGATTCTCATAAGTAAAAAATAATAATTTGATACTAGATATATCTCCATGTAACAATCACAAAATTCATCTTAGATGTGGAATTAGATTGCTTATGCAATTTGGAAATGTGAGTGCAAGCGAAACCATTGATTTTTCTCACCAATAGTAGTAGCATGAAGACTATTTTTAAAGCTATTATTGTGTATTTGAGATTGCTAACCATGACTCATCTATAGCCTTATAGTTTTGGATTGATGAATTATTTTAGTGCTAAAGGTATACCTATTTTTTATTAATGTTTTTTCTCATATGTTATTAATCCTTTCCATGAGGAGCTAGTATATGATTTCAAGGTGATTGTTTTTAGTGATAGAATGCTTGGGAATTCTATTTGTATCATTGTTAGAGTGTGTATACAACTAATCCCTAGATCATGAAAATATCATTTATTTATAAGAGTTATCAAACTTCTAAAGTGGTTTCATGAGTTAAAATTTTTAGAAGTGAAGATGAACAAATATAAAATAGAAAACTTATTTCAATTGTAAATGATATTTTGTCCAATGCATAATCAAATGAAGAATGTAATAAAATAAATTAGCAACTCAAATGCATAAAATAGAAAACTCCACTAAGAAGAAAGACTCATATTTATATTATCTTCAAAATATATATTATATATATGTAATACTTCCTATCTCCTCTCCAATATTCAATCATTTAGCACTTGCAAATAGTGTCTTTTTGCTCTTGCTAATTATACATCCATACTACAATATTAAGGCTTATTTATATAGCATCTTCACCCCCTAAATTGGGTGTCCAAGCTGGTTATCATATCCCATTACCTCCCTTGGATAAATTTAAAAATTTTAATCTATGAGATAATGTAGGTTCCATTATTCACCTACCTAATTTGGACATCTGGTTGGTATTAGTTTCTAACCAATTTGGGTGGTTATTTTTATAACTGTGAGTTATTTGATCTAATAATAGCCACCCAAAATGACAAAAAAGAGATCATAAAAACCCCCTTAATAAGTTCAATTCCCAAAATAAACTTATCCTCCTAGATTCCCTCCTAGTAAATAGTAAATCATTATCGATAAAAATAGTTATCACTATTGGTAAAAAAATTTTATTGTAGTAGTAAAAATTAATTATCGCAATAGTAAAAACCCTAATGGTAATTTTTTTTACTACTTATGATAAACCCCTCATCCTTACAAATAATTTATAAACAAGATTAGGAGTAATTAAATACATAGGATTTAAGAGGTTGATGGCATCTTAATCCTAACATTCTCCCACTTGACATCATACATTGTAAATACATCTATCAGAAAATAGAAGTCAACTAAGTATTATGAACAAGGCTCATGACCTCCATACACCACATGCACAATTTTCTATGCTCGTAGGTTTAGTAAGTGAATTTGTAACATTCTCTTGAGTGTCAATATTATTTAGCTCTATTTGTCCAATAACAATCATTTCACAAAAAAATAAATATACATGGGTCACACATTCTTAATTTATGCATGGAACATAGGATTCTTGGCCAAAAAATTGAACTTTCTCTATCACAACCAATTTCAATAGTCTTGTAATCAAAACCAATACCCATTCACAATATAATTTCTAACCATTTCCTCCTCCTTAGAGACATGATTAACATCCATATTCTCTACTTTCATGATGCATAAAGAAACCATAGGTTGCCTCTTACTCATCCAACTCACTTCTACTCCAAACAAAGTAAACACATATCTAGTAGTGGACCTTCGAATTTTGAAGTCACCTAAACTCTTTAGTTTTATTAAAATATTAATATGCACCCTCTTTTTATTCTTTATCCTCATTCCCAAACCCATATATTTGTTCTTCTCGAGGTTTATCTTCCTTCTTAGTCTCAAATTGCACTCTCTTTTCCTTATCTTTATCTTTCGGTTGTACAAGATTGGAAATAGCTCTAAGTTCCCTAAAAGAGAACATCAATCTATTATATCTAATTTTCTTGGCTAGTGGATTCCATAGTCCATAAACCTTAATATTCTCACATATCTAATGAAAATACACCTTTCAACTCTTCGATCCAACTTAGTTTTCTTTACTTTAGGCATATGAACATAAGCCTCACAACCAAAAAACATGAAATACGAAGTATAAGTTTTGATTACCTATCCACACTTCATTTAAGGTATAGAATCAAGATCCTTACAAGGAGATCTATTTAAGAAGTAACATGAAGTACTCACAAATTTTTCCCAAGAGTATGTTTTCCAAATTTGAGCCACTTAACATACTTCTAGATTTTTTCATAATTATTTCGCTCATCCTTTCTTTCACCTCATTTTGATGAGGAGTGTATGGAGTATTCTTTTATCTAACAATTCTTGCATTCTTAAAAAATCATCAAATTCCTTAGGACAATATTCCCCTCCATTATCATATATAAAAAGCATTATGTTATAATCTAATTGCTTTTCAATTAAGGCCTTAAATTCTTTAAACTTAGTGAGAAATTTATATTTATGTCTCATAAAATAAATCTAGGTAAATCTTGAAATATCATCAATTAAGGACAAAAAATATATAGACTTTCCAAAAGATTCAATATACATAGGACCAAAAATATCTTAATTAATAACCTCTAATTTAATCTTAGCTTGATTACTACTTGAAGGGGAAATGATTTTTTTTGTTTACTAAACATAGAACGTTCATAAAACTCAAAATTCTTATTAGAATAATAGAATTCGTCTAAATTATTACTTAAAATAGTCTTTACACTAGAATAACTTATGTGGCCCAATCTATCGTGCCATAACATACATGTATTTTTAGTTTTCCCAGTTACATTGGTAGAATTCAAAATAGTGGTATCATCTAGCTTAAATAGAGCTCTCATCCTTGTCCCTCTCACTATCACCAAACCCCTTTTCACAAATCTGTAACCATTCTTATCAAATATTACATGCATACTTGAATCATTTAACTTAGAAACTAAAATTAAACTTCTAGCTAATAAAGGAATATTTAAAAAACTAGGTATAGTTTTTAACATCCCATTACTGAAACAAAATTACATCTTTCCTCATCCAAAAAATGGATATGAACTAATATCCCCAATGCATACTTCTCCTCTATCATATTCTTCATTTATGGAAAACCACTCCTTCTGAGGAGTCATATGATAAGAGCATACTAAATCAATCAACCAATGTTCATTAGATATAATATTGCCTAAAGAAATCAAAGCTTCCTCTCCTAAATCAAAGGACTTCTTTGTTGTGGAATCCCACTATTTCTTTTTGTTTTTGTATTCTTGAATTACATGTCCCCTTTTTCTATAGTTCCAACACTTAACTCTATTACTTTTACCTAGAGTCTTAGATATACTCTTGGACTTGTCCTTAGGCTCCTTTAAATCTCCTTTAGATCCAATTCTTTCCTTGGACCTTCCCCTGACATGAAGAGCATTTGATGAGTTATCCATAGCCTTATTTCTTATTTCCCATGAAAATAGTGTTGCAACAATAGCATCCATCTTTAAATCTTTGAGATTATCACTAATAACAAAGATTAAATTCTCCCATGACTTAGGAAAAGAAAAAATTAACATGATACACTTATCTTCTTCATCTATCTTAATATTAACTGAAACTAACTGCTCAAAATAAAATAAAATGTACTCAAATTATTTTCTATCAAATCACCCTCCTTAATTGTAAGAGAAAATAATTTTCTTCTTTAAAACAACTTATTTACCAAACTCTTGGCTTTGTAGATATCACCCAATTTTTTCCATAGATCGTATGTTATTTTCTCCTTAGAAACATTTAGTAGGACAAAGTCTATAGGACAAATATGGATGGTTTCTTGTGCTTTATTATCCATCTTATCCCACTCATCCTAATCTATCTTGTTTGGTTTCTTTTTCATTGTTGTTGTCAACCATTGATCCCTTTCTTCAAAGGAGATCCTCTATTTTCAACTTCCATAGCTCATAGTTGGTTCCATTGAATTTTTCAATATCCAATCAAGATGAGGATGTAGCCATGACTTCTACATAAATATGCAAAATAAATTCAACCAGAACTCTCATCACAACTCAAAAATCCTTCACACTTCCTGCCAAGAAGCAAACATAGCTAGGCATTGATACCAAATTTTAGAAATGAAGATGAACAACCATAAAATAGAAATATGATTTTAATTTTAAATTATATTTTATTTAGTGCACAACTAAATGGAGAATGCAATAAAATAGATCAAAACATCAAATAAATATAGAAGAAAAGAATTAAATACAATTTTTATTTAGTGCACAACCAAATGGAGAATTCAATAAAATAGATCAAAAATCAAATAAATATAGAACAAAATAATTAAACACATAACACAATGTTTACATGGAGAATCCATTTTGATAAAAAAAACTCCAAGGTGCTAAGAAGAGAGACTCTAATCTTTATTATATTCGAAATAGAGATTGCATACAATATTTCCTTTCTCCTCTTCAATATTCAATCCTTTAGTACCTAAAAGTAGATTTTTTTCACTCTTTCTAATTACACATCCATACTGCCATCTTAATTCCTATTTATATTGCATTTTCACCTCCTAAATGTAGCATCCAAGTTGGTTATATGAAATCCTAGTTCACATCCTTTGTATAAATCTAAGTATTTAATGAATAAGATAATATAGGTTGCAACCACTTTACTCACCTAGTTGATTTGGACATATGGTTATTGTAGTTTCTAACCAGTTTGGATGGTTATTATTTATAACCACAAGGTGTTTTATCTTTACTAATAACCACCCAAAATGAAAAAACAACCTCCTAACAACCCCCTTAAGAATTTTATAGCCAAAAAAAACTTATCCTCCTAGGTTCCCTCATGGTAAATAGTAAATCATTGGTGATAAAAATTAGTTATTGACCCCTAGTAAAAACTTAGTTACTATACCAATAAGACTTAATTATCGTAACAATAAAACCATTATGGTAAAAATATTTATTGTTGATGGTAAATCCCTCATCCCTTACAAATGATATACAAACAACAATAGGATTAATTAAATACATAGGATTTAATAGGTTAACGAAACCTTAAATTTGTCCCATGAGTTAAAATATTGTGTGACCTTTAGACTAAATTGTACAAATTTTATTTAATATAATTGGGATGATTTTCTTTCAAGAAAGGGTAAATGATCCATGCACTCATGGGTAAACCCACAAAAGTGGTTTACAATTGAAGTGAGAAGCAAAATTTGAAATAATTGACCCCATGGCAAAATATTTCATTTTTGGGGTTCAAGCAAACTATTTGGTTCAAACGAACCAAAAGAGGGTTCGCTAGAACCTAGGTTCGAGTGAACCCATTTAATGAAATTCCCCACCATTCCCGCCAAAAAAGACATGGAAAACCCATTTTGAAAAAGGGTTTGAATGAACCGTGGTTCACTTGAACCCTAGGGTTAACTTGAACCCCCCCGATTCGGGTGAACCCCCCTTTTCCCACCTTCCTACTCTCTAGCACAAAAAAATTTAAAATTTTTTGCCCTTCGAAGCTCGGGTTGAGGATGAAAATGGAGGAGACTTCAAAACCCAACTTGAATTAGGTAGTCCTCGAATGAGCTATCCAATGACTATAATTTTAATACGTTTTGGTTTTATTATGTATTTGTTTTTTTTAGTTTTATTAAACATAGGTTTTTCACAAAAAATCAACCCTTTGTTCTGCACATGTGGAAAAATAATAAATTATAAAAACTAAATTGAAAAATATGAGTGCAACAGATATTGAAGTCCTTGTTCCAACAAAAAAGAAAAATTGAATTTCAAACATATAAAAAAAGTTACGATTATACGGTCTCCCTATGTCTAATTGTAATTGGTTTGAATTAAACTTGATTACATGGAAAAACACCAATAAAACACTATCTAACCAATTGAAAGCACTAGATATCATAGTTACAAATCTAAATTTGAAAAAAATAGAATTTTATCCTTCATGGAAAAAAAGTTATGCATTATACAGTGAACGCCACTCCTTAAAAATGTTGTTTCAAAAAAAAATTAGTTTTGAGGGGAGATGGAAAAGAAGTGCACTGGATTCCAAAATTTTGAAAAAACAGACAAATCTATAGACAACAAGTCACAAAACTCTAGTTTGAATCATCTTCAATTCTCACGGCTTAGCCGATATAGTGCCTCAAAGTTGAAGATTATTTAGCTTAAAAAAATATTCTTCAAAGGTCCAAATTTGGCCAAAAATTGTAAACCCGTAGAGCTTGCAGTATCACCGATGTGCTGTACACTACCATGCCTTAGCACCATAGTGCATAATTATACATGTAGCTTCTTGGACCATGCATATTACACATGATACCAAAAACCATGTAGTGTACATCTTTACATAGGTCCTTGCTTCAGGTTCCACTCAAGTAGTGCTTGAAACCATGTCACGAATTTAATAACAACCTCCATCTTCATGAACATAGAAATTATAAATGTGCATTTATAATAATTAAATAACAAGGGATATTTTAGGAGCTAGACATTGTAAATATGTACCTAGACATCTCCACAAGAGTGTGACATATACAAAACATACAAATTAATAAAATAGTATGACCTAGTTCTATTGTTCTTCTTTGTCTAACACTTTATCTTCACATTGATTCCATGTGCTTAAAACACGTCTACGGCCTCATTTGGAGCATTGTCTTCTCAACCACTTAGGATCCAAATCATGAATTATGATTGAAACCATGATCAATTGAGTCTATGATGTGAATGTGTTCTTTTGTGTGTATTTTTGCTATTAAAAAATGACTTATGATTATGCTATTGAATATAGGTCTTAGATACACTTCTTGAAACTCTTGGCTTGCACATTTATGGATAACAATATATTCTAGAGTTATTGGCCAAAAAGTGTGAGATTTGAAATTTTTGAAATTAGAGGATTAGCTATAGGTTCTATTAAGGGGACATAGCTATACGTGTGATCTAATCTATTTAGATAAAAATCTTGAAAATTAGATGTATATTGAGTTGATAGATTTAATATAATGTAATAAAAATAAAAATTTAAGATTAACATATACACCAAAAACTAAATTGAATATTCAAATACTATATATAAAATATCAACAGAAATTAACATCAACCAAAAAAAACATAGAAATATAAAACATAATTCTTATAATTCTTATAAAGAACATTCAAAATAATCTCATAAATTTTGAAAACCTTTTCCTACACATTGTTCACATTTATTCTTTAAATACCAAACACCAAAAATCTTAAATTGTTCACCATAATCCTTAAAAAGAACATTCAAAATAATCCCATAAATTTTGAAAACCTTATCTACACATTGTTCACCTTGCAACCAATGCTTGACAATTGTAAATGAAATGGATATTTAAGCTTAGATTATCTATGTTAGGAAAAACACACGTAACAATCCAAATATAAGTGACGTGTGAATGCCCAAATATGATAGTGGACGCTAAATACTCGGGTTGTGACATCCAATTTAAGTGAGAATGGAAAGGAAATACTTTTCTTTAGCGCACGAGAAATGCGTTTCTACTACAGCGAAAATCCAAGCTACTTTTACAAAGTGGGCCAACCATTCCTTCCATGTGCTTGCCATGTGCCACCCTACTAATGAAACACAAATTAATTTAATAAATTAGGCTTTTTTAACATAATTAATTTAATGATATTTTGTTTCGGACCATACTGCATGATCCATCATCCGGGTGATAAGGAGAAAGAGAGAAGTCATCCTCATGATGGATCATGGAGTATGATCTGATGTAAAAACTTGCACATAGTTATTCCAAAAATCTTGTTCACATAATTAATTTAATTTAATTAAATAAATATAATTAGTTTATATGATAGTTGAGAATGATAATTTGATATTTGTACTTTATGAATTGAATAAGATGGATGATATATTTAGTTTAATAATAAGGGTGATGTGTTTCAATTTTTTTAATTTTTAATTTTTTTAAAAAGATATTCTTATTCAAAATTTCACTTTCTTTCACTTATAATTCTTATAATTTGAAAATGATGGAACTAGTAATTTCTAGATTTTGTGTATAATATTCTAAATACAGATATTTTTAAATTTAAATAAAATAAATTTTAAAAAGTTATGCAAATTTTAATATTTTTTTATAGTTAAAGAGTAATTTTAATGAATTGAATAAGATGAATGATATACTTAGTTTAATAATAAGGGTGATTGTATAATAGAATGTTTCAATTTTTTAAATTTTTTTATAAGATATTCTTAATCAAAATTTCACTTTCTCTCACTTATAATATTAATAATTTGAAGACGATGGAACTAGTAATTTCTAGATTTTATATGTATATTCTAAATACATATATTTTTAAATTTAATAAATTAAATTTGAAAAAAGTTATGCAATTTTTAATATTTTTTATAGTTAAGAGTATTTTTAAAAAATATAAAGCTGTAAATTCTTTAACATAAATTAGTAACATCAATATCTAGTATGTAGATAATTTTTCATTATTTTATGTTGTATATTTTTGTTTATTATTAAATTTTGGTGTGAAATGAATTATAATTTAGATATAATTTTATTTCATAATACATAACCCTTTTTGTATATGTCCACTTGTTTTTGTTGAGAAAATGGCATTAATATGCGGCGCACTAATATTGTTTAGAATTATTATTTTAAATAAATATACTTAAGCAATTATAATTAGTTTATATGATAGTTGGGAATGATACTTTGATATTTGTACTTTATGAATTGAATAAAATGGATGATATACTTAGTTTAATAATAAAAGTGGTCTTATAATAGTGTGTTTCATTTTTTTATAAAATGCTTTTAATCAAAATTTCACTTTCTCTCACTTATAATACTAATAATTTGAAAATGATGGAACTAGTAATTTCTAGATTTTGTATATAATATTCTAAATACAAATATTTTTAAATTTAAATAAAATAAATTTAAAACAGTTAGGCAATTTTAATATTGTTTATAGTTAAAGAGTATTTTTAATGAATTGAATAAGATGAATGATATACTTAGTTTAATAATAAGGGTGATATTATAATAGAATGTTTCAATTTTTTATTTTTTTTTAATAAGATATTCTTAATCAAAATTTCACTTTCTCTCACTTATAAAATTAATAATTTGAAGATGATAGAACTAGTAATATCTAGATTTTATATGTATATTCTAAATACATATATTTTAAAATTTAATAAACTAAATTTTAAAAAATTTATGCAATTTTTATTATTTTCTTGTAGTTAAGAGTATTTTTAAAAAATATAAAGCTATAAATTCTTTAACCTAAATTGGTAACATCAATATCTAGTATGTAGACAATTTTTCATTATTTTATGTTGTATATTTTTGTTTATTATTAAATTTTGGCATGAAATGAATTATAATTTAGACATAATTTTATTTCATAATACATAACCTTTTTTGTATATGTCACTAATATTGCTTAGAATTATTATTTTAAATAAATATAATTAAGTAATTATAATTAGTTTATGTGATAGTTGAGAATGATACTTTGATATTTGTACTTAATGAATTGAGTAAGATGGATGATATACTTAGTTTAATAATAAGAGTGTTCTTATAATAGTGTGTTTCATTCTTTTAATTTATTTTTTTTATAAAATATTTTTAATCAAAATTTCACTTTCTCTCACTTATAATACTAATAATTTGAAAATAATGGAACTAGTAATTTCTAGATTTTGTATGTATATTCGAAATACATATATTTTTAAATTTAAATAAAATAAATTTTAAGAAGTTATACAATTTTTAATATGTTTTTATATTTAAGAGTATTTTTAAAAAGCCGCATTTATTAGTAACATATATTTTTTTAGAAAAAAAATAAAGCTGTAAATTCTTTAACATAGATTGGTAACATCAATATCTAGTATGTAGATAATTTTTCATTATTTTATGTTGTATATTTTTGTTTACTATTAATTGTTGATGTGAAACATGAATTATAACTAACATAATTTAATTCATAATGCATAACATTTTTTTGTATATATCAAATTGTTTTTGTTGGAACAAGGACATTAATATGTAGTGCACTAATATTTTTTAGAATCATTACTTAAAAAAAATCTATGTGTGGGGCATAGACCTTGATGTTTGGTGAAACCCAACATTGAATAGAAATATAAAATAAATATAATAATTAAATGAAATATATTCAAAACTATACTTTTTGGTAAGTTTAATTTGAGGGCTATGATCTTGTATATTATTATGTGATGTTGATTCCATTTTTTTCTTCAACCTAAGGTTTGAAAGAGAAAAAATTGAGGGCTAGCTTGGAAAGGGTCATCTAAAGACCTTCATTGCAAGGACCTTTGTTCAAAGGTCCCTTAGTTGACCCCAAAAAGAAAAATATTCTTTGTATAAATAAAACATCATAAATGATTTGATATGAAAAAAGTGATCCCAAATTTTGGATCACTTCCTAGTGGAACTTCGAATTTGTGAATACTCTCCCTCCAAATATCAATTTCACTTAGGAAAAATATAGTTTAGGAGACAAGACTTGAATAATATTTTAAAAGGGTGGTGGAGTGAATCTAATGTCTTCTTGGATACCAAGATGTTTATATTCAACAAAAGGCTCAACTTCGTCAAAGGAAAGTTGAAGAACTGGAACAAGACTTCATTCCATAACATCTTTAAAGAAGAAAAAAAGACTTGAAACAGAGATGGAAAATTTAGGTGAAATGGTCATTCTTAAGGGAATGGAACACACAGAATAAACAAAAGAAAAAGAGCTCATGGAAGAATATGTTGAAATATAGGCTAGCGAAGAGTGTTGTTAGAAATCAAAATCATGGGAAGTTTGGTTATAGGAGGGAGACTTCAACACCAAATTCTTCCACAACACTAAGAAAATCTAAAGAGGATGGAATATTATTACACATTGCCCAAAATAGCACAAATTTGGTATAAAACCCTATGTGTAGTGAACCCTAACCCATTTTTGTATATTGTTTCATTTTGGTGAACCTGAGTTTTGAACATTCTAATTTTTGATTTGGAGTACATTTAAGGCCTATATCTAGGATTTGCATAAGTTTGCATTGCATTGCATTTCTTTGCATCTCATTTAGGGTTGTCAAAATTGCATTAATTTACATTGCATATAGGGGTTTTAGGATTGCATATCTTACATTCTTTAAATCTAAAAATAAAAATAAAAAATTCATCTTGCATATAATTTTACATTTTGCATTTGAAAATTGGATCAAAATTATATTACAAAAAGTGTCATATAGGTCATCATTTCTCCTTCATTTCACTTGCATTTAGACATTAAATTCTAGAAAATATTTCCATTGAAGTTATAGTTTGAAACTAGGCATAAAAAATACATAAAACAACTTAAAATTTGTATTTTTCACCTTTTTAAAACCCTAATCTAGGACGCATTCACCCAAGGTGGTGAATGAGTCCTTGTACAAAAATTTTAGCAAAATTTTTGGGTGCTTTTTAATCTCTAGTTTGCATTTATATTACTATTTTCTCATCTGAGAATTCAACTTCTAAAACAGCTTGTTTATGCATTCAAATTATTGCTCATTTAGTTAGATTTTGCATAATTGTGGAGAACATTTTCTTGCATATTTTAGTTAAAATTAGTGTTAGATTCATGTACTTTTCTTTCATTTACAACATCACTGGATCATTAGATAGGTTAATTTACATTTTACAATCATTAGAAAATAAAAATAAAAACCAAAAACATCAAAAGAAACAAACAAAAAATGGTTAACCTTGGAGAAAGCATATCACTCAAACCCTTTAGTAGCGATGAATTTGAAATGTTAGATGAAGCACTTGAGGACTTCATCTCCAATAGATCATCCACTAAAGTTTTGATACAACAGAATGCACACATAGACAATCACGAACCCTAATTGTTCTTCTCCCGATACTTCTCCTACTTGTGACGATTGTTGTAGCAAACTCATAATGCATTTTCGAGAGAAAAGTTTGTTGTTAGGATGAATAGAAGATCCAACATTTGTAGGTTTTTCCCTGCATTGGGGTTTCCTGGGTATATCTGTGTTATTATCTTTTTGTGATTGGCTTCTTGTGATTTTTTCTTCCGCTGTTATTAGTTGTTAATTAACCCAATTTTGTTAATTGTTATAAATCATATTTCTTTCTGTGAATTTATTGTGCAATTAATTTGTTGTTGGGTTATAGAAATTAACAGAAACACTATCAAAAGGTTTGAAGTAGTAGTTATAAGCTTACCATTTCTAGGAAGATTCATAAGCCGAACCATAACTACAAGATGTTTGAAAAGCTGAAACCAAGCTAGACAGAAAATTGCAGGAGGTCGACTCTGGCAAAGGAAAGAAAATTTCTCTACAGAAAATCAAAATGTTGTTGTGCTTGTTGTCGACCAAGTGGAATGTGAAATAAGTTGTTTAAGGAATCCAACAAAAGAAAAAGAGTAAAGTCGTGAGTTTGAAGATAAGGCAAAAGACTTAGTTCTAGCTTTAGCTATCAGAAGTAGGAGAAAAAGTCCAAGAGAATTGTGTTGAAAGTGGACATCATTTGTAAAGAATGCAAGTGAATGGTCATGAAGACTATTGCAGACATGGAAGGTGTTGACTCTATGCAAGAAGACTCCAAGGATTAGAAAATCACCATCATAGGAGATGCAGATCCAATTTCCATTATCAACAAGCTAAAGAGGTTTGGAAGCTCAAAAGTAGCGAGCATTGAGCCTATGACAGAATCAGGGAAGAACCCACCAATATGAAGGAGGTCAAAGATCAGAAGATTCTTAATTTTTCAAGACAGAGATGCCGCTATTTAAGAGGATCGCTGAGTATGTTAGGAGCCATTTGATGAGATCATGGAAAAGTATTTAGATTAGTTATATTTGCTTAAGTCATAGCCGCAACTATTAAAGGCCCCACTATTTCATAGGAGGTACATAGCCATAGCTATTTGTTGTTGTTTGAAGGAGTTCGCTTGAAGAGGAGGCATGTGAAGCTGCCGAATAAGGGAAATTGCAAGAAGATAGATCGATGCTTTGAATTTATGACTGCCGTAGCAGTTTAAGGAAGGTGCCATTATTAAGGATCTAAAGATTCTAGATTTTGGAACATCAAAGAAAGGAAGTTTTAGTTGTGATTAAGGGGGAGTGTTGGAAAGTGCAATCCCAACTACTCAAATAAATGCAATCACATACAATGGAACAGGGTGTAGCTGCAAAGCAATTGATATGATAGGCTTTCATTATGGTGGCTTATCCTTACCTCCATCTTCCCTTCTTAATTATTATCTGACAACAACCCATACGTATCCCATGCTCAATAATCCTATGCATAGATTGATGGTTATTTGTCTATATATTGTTCAAGTCTGTATTGTTGAAAGCACTCTTAGATGATTCCATCTCTATAGAGTTGTAAGGGTATTCATCCAACTAAGAGATGTAGGAAGTCTGTAATGATGGTGTTGTATGAATGAGTAGAAGCTTAGAGTATTTATGTAATGTTTTGATCAATATAAAATATCCATTTGTTTTAAGTTTTATCCTCCCTTTCAAATTTTATCATTTCCCTATATAGTTTGTAACAATGTGTTTATATTTTATTTTCTTTATTGAATTTTTCTATGTGGTTTCTATTAAATGTGCTCATAATTTAATTTTCTTACAATCTTTTGCCATGCAGTTTTTGTAAGATGTGCTTGGAAAATGTCATTAGGAATCATGGTCTGTGCTGCCCAAAATGCCACCAACCATTGAAGTAAGTTGAGGGAATCCTCACCTTGTAGATATCATTTTGAAATTGATTGGAATTAAGTACCACTAAATCTGTAGATACCATTCTAAAGGCTGCCCTAGTTTATGATGTTTTTGTAAACAAGAGAAATTTTGTAGTTAGGGAAAAATGTTCAACAACATAAAAAATAAAGAGACATGGGTTGATACTTACCTTCTACTCAATTAGTAGAGAACCCGACCACTAACCCAGCGCCTCTGCAATTGCCCTCATATGCATGAATGCAAAATATGGAAGAAAGGAGAGACATTCAACATCTATATTAGTCTTTGCCCACATCACACTAGGCTACAACACATCTCCAACACTTGGAATCTAGGATGTAGGCATGTGAGTTGTCTTCCAAATGCCATCTTGCCTGGTTCGCAGGCCACATTAAACATTAGAAATTTAGTAAATTTTTGAGAAAAACTTCCAATGCAAACTAATGAATCTCGAACAATATTAATACCGATATGATCTATGAAAACATTAGCTTAAATTTTATCTCCTCATTTTTTATTCGTCGAAGGTTTTCCTCTCAAATTTATAATTAGAAAAAGCTAAAAACCCCAACAAAATATGACCCACCAATCATAAAATCAAGAGAAATTTGATTTGAATGTTTTGGAAAGCCAGACTTTGATTTAGGTTTATATCTTCCCTCTTGCATGCAAACCGACAGATTAATAATGCCCTTCGTTTGAGACAAAAACATTAGTCACCACCTATATAGACAGGGACTAATAAGTTTCTTTCACAACCTTCATGATGGGGCTTGAAACTAAAAGAGAGTAAATCTTATAGACGTTTTTTTTCAAAAAAGTGACCTACAAAGATGCCTTTATATTCCCAAATCAGCATTTTCTATGGCCTTTCATCCCTCGTGCCTTCTTCGTCTCATAGCTTCCTATTCACAACATGGAAAAATTGTGTATTCTACTTGGCTCTTGTTCCTAGTGACAAATTTGTTGTAGGTAATCAAGATGTGTTCTCTAAAAGGTCAAAATTTCTTAACAGCCTACCACTTCAATGCAAGCTGCTAAAATAGTCATACCAGGTAGAGCATATAGGCCATGTTGCCATACAAATCAACAAGTGAATTGTGTTAATAGGGCTAATATTCTCTCTTAGTTTGCACATTACTACTGCAATTTCCTTTCCTTATCCTTGTCCATATTATTCTCAAATACCACAAAATTAGATTGATGCTTATACGTTATTCCAAAATTCCCACTTTGGCATAAGTAGATTTTGCTAACAAGGTTATAGAATTTGGCTTTACACCTGCCAATTGTATTTTTCTGGAAACTTCTAAAGCCTTTTCAACAAATTTATCATTTTCCTATAGTTTCCATTCCATGAGACCATATTTCTTTGAAACATCATGTCAAGACTCAACGGTTCTAGATTGTCAATTCTTCCACATTTTGAAATGCATAAAATTTCTTTTCTCTTGGGCATTCTGTCAAATAGTTTCTACTCTATGTAAATGCTTCTACATTTTGCATGCATGAATCAAAACCCTCCAAAGCTCCCATTTCGGTGTAGGAAGGTAAGATGTTGGAAAATACGTGGAGTTTGGCTCTACACCTATTAATCACATTTGCATTTTCATTAAATCCATTTTGTTCATATATTGCAATCATGGAATTCCTTTAGTCTGCGTGCCTTGCCTATGCTTCCACATTTTGTAATTTGTATACTTGAATAAAATCCAAACCCATAGCTTAAACTTCTCTATTCATGTAGGGAGGATGTTGGTGTAGGTTGAGAAATACCATTTCACAACTGTTAGTTGCATTTCTCAGTTGCTTATTTGACAATATTGCATTCCTTAAGACTACTATGATGTCCACTAAAAATCCGCATTTCTTTTCATTTAGTAGATGTTCATTTCTTTTTTATCATAAAAGGAGGACATTGAATAAATTATGAAAGATGGCTTCACCTACCATTGGCATTTTTTTTTATGTTATGATATTTCTTTGAAATAAATGAAAAAAAAAACTTTACAAAATAGAGATATACTAGTTTAATATTAATAGTTTTGATGATGTGGGTTAGGTCGATGTATTAGTTGGGGGTTGATGCAAATCTTAGTGATAGAAGATCATAGTTTCTACCATAGTCTTATGATAGACTATTTGACAAGGAGTTTGATAAAATATGAGAAATATAAACAAAATCTTATTTGTGTTTCATCATAAATTAGTTATGACTGTCTCTATTTAAAATGGCGGCCTACGAACTCGACAACTAAATTATTTTGGAATATATGAAATATTGTGAACTGGAGAGATTTATAAACATGTACACGTAAGTGGATATTGTGAAAGTGTAATCTAATATGTTGAAATATAGTATAAAAAGGTCCAACATTGATGTTCAAGGCTCTTTTTAGTTTTTACATTACAAAACTAAACTTAGTGATTTCAACCTTTTGAATATTTAAAATATTTTGATAAAATTAACACTACATCGACTTAACCAATTTTTCACACACCTTAATTGATTATCTATTGCAAGTGTATGGTTTTAACAAAAAAAGTCAACGCGAATAAATTTGGGTTAAGGATGACCAATCATTGAGCCATGTTCATTTTCGTGGAATACTTTTTGAAATATGGCTTATTTTCATTAAGGTAATCTAGTCCTTCCACTTGATACATTTTTCCTCTTATACTCATTCTTCTCACTTATAATACATATAAGATATTGAGTATCAATATAATATTATCATCTAGACACCAAAATATAGAGACATGGATTATACATTTCTCGGTGTGAGAATTGAAAAGAGAGGACGTAGCTTGTGAGTTCCTGTATTTATTATTGTTTCATAGTCTTCCTCATGTCCTATTGGCATTTTCAACTCAAAGTTTTGAATGGTCCTCCCAATAACCAATGAGGCTATTGTCACCGCTTGTGTCCATCCTGCACACAACCTATTCCCTGCTCCAAATACCATGTTCCTATAAATATCCTCTTCTACTGGAAACACTAGTTGTCTCTCTGGTTTCCACTCCTCTGAATTTTTCCATTCTCCTTCATAATTATTTGCTCCCCATATATTAATTAATATCTGAATAATAAACAATTAATAAATCATCAAAACAATTGAATACATTTTAATCAAATAAACAAAACTTAAAATAAGTTGTTTAAGCCTGAGTCCAATTTCATAAAATATTTTGTAAAAACTAATGATCTATAAGCCCTTATGAGAATAGAGGATTAATACCTCCCATCCTGCCGGAACATGGTAGCCGTCAATTTCCACATCTTGATGGACGATACGCAGTGGCACTAGAGGCAAAGGAGAATGTCTGCGTACTGTTTCATAAAATATTGCTTTAAGATATGGTAACTTCCCCAAATCCTTTTCCTCGACTGCTTTCTTTCCACATACTTCCTCTAACTCTTTGTAAAGTCGTTCCTGTTGTTGGCATTGTAGGATTTCAGAAATTTTCACTCAAAAAGAATGACTTTATTGATAAAAATGTAAAAGCTTTTACATTTGTACCTGAGCGTGAGGATGCTTGGCGAGGTTGAAGAAAGCCCAGACCATAGCCACATGACTTGTAGTAGTGCTTTCAATTACAGGCTCCCATATTGCAGTCTCTAGCTGTTTCTCACTCAAAACCTTGCCTTCCTTCAGCAGCATGTCTAGATATCCTTTCGACTCCTGCACTCATTAATACATTTCATCATCAAAGACATAACTAGAAACAACAGAGTCAAAAAAATACTGGTACAAGAAAAAATAAATTAATATGACCAATAGTACTGGTTTAGATAGAGGACTAAAGGGTTTTAGTGAAATTAATGTACGGAGGTCATGGTAGAATGCCAAGCTACCTTTCCCGAGGATAAAAGCTCCCTCTCTTGGCGGATAAGAGCCCTCACAATTGCTGACCTCCTCCTCGTTACATCAGTTAACATTTTCTCTAGTTTTCTGTTAGGAAGCCAACGATTTATTAAAGGAAGGAAGTCTCTCCAATTGATTTCGAGAGCAGCAGTTGCAGGATCCCCAATTATAAGTTTGTACATGTCCTGCACCGACACAACTTCACTGCCCAACTCTTCAACGTGTAAGGGTTCCACAGTTCTGCCTATCACCTGTAATCCAAGCCAAATTAATTCAATATGTTTAATGTAAATTAGAGAATAACAGGTGGTAACCAGTCAACTACTGATAATTTATCAGTTCAACTATCTTTCTACCATTGGACTACTGAGGGTTTTTTTTATCAAAAAAGTTACCAGTTAACCCAACAGGCATTCTGCCACTTTTGTTTATGAAAATTGCAAATGCATTTGATGGATAAGCCCTTCCAAATTTCAATACCAAACTACAATTACTGTAAGCTAAAATGTTGCATTTATGACCCTTCCACAGTATAGGTTACTGTGCTATGGGAATTACTTGATTTAGAGCGAAGGGAAACAAGTGATCAAGAATGATTTTGCTCATGTTCACTGTATTGTTGCAAGCCTCCTTCAACTCAAGATACATGGAAGTTATTAGCTTCTGCACCATTTCCTCTCGCATGAATGCATTCTTTCTCTGTTTACACGAGTAGATGTAACATATGTTATGAGGAGTGAAAAGGAGAAAAATGTTATGAAAAACAGGGAAAAAAGGTTAAGGTACTTGATAAGTAGATGGGCATAAAAGTATGTTGCTGAGCGAAAAGGGGATGAAGAAAATACTTGAGGAGTTGTTCCGAGGAGGTGTGAGACCATGAGCTTCTTCATTAAGCGATGATCTCTTCCGTAGTCAGACAAGGCCACCATTGTCTTATCCAACGACAGCACTTGCAAGGCTGTGGTGAGATTTTTGGCTGTAATAGATGAATGATGCTCTGTCATGGCCTGCAACCCACATTTACAGTTTCAAGGACTTTGATTTATAATTTCTGTGTTTTAGAAAAAAGTAGTTTTATAAAAACGCGTTGAAAGCATAGAGTTCATAGGTAACAAACACACATCATGTGTTGTTACCTTTTATGAAGTGATATGCCATCGAAACAGCAGCAAAGATGCTGAAAGCTACTTGCCTGTCTGCATGATTTGGCTGAGTTCAATACAACAACAGCAGATGAAAGGCCTGTACGGACAGAATAGACTGGACCGTAGGATTTAGCCCAGTGGTAGAATGTTCGATGAGGCATCTTATCCTTGTGCAGAACGAGGTCCCTCACAACCATCCATACACTCACACCTGGAGGAACAAGATTACAAATTAGAATGGTAAGTGAGTCACACTGGTAGGTCAGATAACGATAATAAAGCAGTCTTTGCTGTGATCCCCATTTATATTATGTCATGTATGCAACTAACTAGAAAATAGTTGGAAAATATAGATAGAACTATGAATTTTTTCTTGTGGGAGGGCTCAAACAAAACCAAATGAATTTCGCCAATTCATTGGGATATAGCCAGGAAAAATGCGTGAGATGAGGGAACTTCTATAAAAAATCTAAAACAGAATGTGGTATTGGGAGCCAGATTGATATGGAAGACACATATAAACACCCTAAAAAGTTATGGTGCAAATTTTTTCGAACATATAATTGCAATAGTGCAATGATCTGAGCAGGATTTTGACCATTCTGAAATCTAAAGACAAGAACACAAGAAATATAAAGCAAACCTGGGGGACATTTCTTCTTCTTTGATGACCTAGATTTGATAGCAGTGATAATTAGTAAACCCACCACCACTAGAGCCTGAATGGCAGTCCATGATTCAAACAAATAATACTTAGACATATTGCTCAAGCAGTAAGTATTGACTTGCCAGAGATACAAAATATGAGCTCCCTCACAACATATATATAGGTAAAGTATGATTATGATTAAGTGCTTATGATTATGCTAGTTAACCCGCGGCCTCTTTACCAAACCCACGTGCTAAATGCTCCCTTATTTATGATTAAGTGCTTATGATTATGCTCGTTAACCCGCGTCCTCTTTACCAAACCCACGTGCTAAATGCTCCCTTATGTCATGAGGGCCAATTATTTGTCGCTGCGTTGTTATGGTATTATTGAGGGGAAGTCTTGTGTGGCTATGTTTAAAAGATTCCAAACAAATAATAAAGATGACAATGAATTGTGTCGTGGTATATTTTTTCATGTTGATGATGGTGACATATTTTGTGCTGATAGTTTTAATAGTATTGTAGTTATGGTATTTTAGATTTAATAAAAATTAAATGTAAGTTTTCTTAATAATACTATTTTAGATTTGATCAAATAATTTATTGTAGGATATTGCATGTCTATATTTTTTAAATGTTAATATATTAATAAAAAAATTACAATAATCATTTAAGAAATGTCACATTAATGTTAATTATTATTAAAATATATCAATAAATAGTTTTAAGCTAAAATAAATATGATAATAAAATGATTGTTTTAATATTTAATTTATGTGTTAATAATAATATTGTTATAAATATAAATTATATCGATATTATAATTGTAGATAAAACATCTAATAAACAATTTTTAAAACTAACTTATCAATTATCATTAACATAATATTGTTTGATCGATAAATATGGAAAGTGTCTTAAATGTTTTTCTATTTTTCTATTTTCTATTTCTAACAAGGTATGGAACATCATTTCATGTCCATGTACATAAAAAACTAATCATAATGGACATATATTTTAAAAAGACCTAAAATGATAAAATAACTCTTTATGCAAAAAATAAAAATAATAATTTTTAAATGATTTTAAAGTAAAACAAAATAAATCTTAAGTAAATAAAATTAGCTCTTCAAATTCATCATTTATTGAGATGGGATTATTAATTCTCTAGATCCAACTATAGGCATCAAATGATCGCCTCCTCTCCATGATTGGGTAAATTGAGTTTTGATCCAATACTTCAAAAATAAATTTTAGAATATTTGGTATTGGTTATTTAATTCAAGATGACCATGTTAAAATGATTGGTCTCACTTGAAGAAAACTTAATGATGACACATGTAATGAGGTTGAAGCTCAAACATTCATCCTTGGATTGTAAATTTGTGAACTATATTGAACTTGTATGGTGGAGATTGAAGGATGTTTAAGGGTGGTTGTTAATACCGTTAGAATTCGAAGATGATTAGTTAGAAAATCAAGAACATCTTCCAAAATACCTATCCTTTTTTGGACTTATTTAAGAATTACACTCTCAAATATATTTGTAAAGAGATTAATGGGGAGGCCAATATCCTACCTAATTATGCTTTCGAGATGGCATAGGGATGTGCAATTAACAAGGTGGGCGCTTGGGTACCACTTAAATCAAAATTTGATACATCTTCAAGTACACCATCAAATCCCCCTTGTGGCACATAGCGTAAGCTATTGGAGGTTGACGGAATTAATAAGATTTGATTTGTACATTTTATAATATCCATCTCTTGCTTCCTAAAGTTTGGATGCTAATCATGAATGTGATTGTTCTATATCCCATTGCATTATAGAGGTATCTAATATTGACGCACATGATGAAAATGGGTCTCTCTTCCATGTCTTGACTACAAATATATTTTTTATTTGTTCTATAGCAAGTGTATCGTAGCATTTGGGATTACTTGAAGGTAAGTAGGGTTTTTATAGAAATCTTAGCATAACTCATTTATTTTGCTACCTTGACTCTTTTTCATTGCCCACAAAATCATGGATACGTCTATTAGATTGGTAAAAAAAAAGGTAGATGACATTTGTTGGGGGGGTTATCAAGTTGTGCCCAAAATGACTAGGCCATGGTGTTCTTATATTCTCTCAACATTCACACATAATGAGGCTCACAAGAGGAGGAAAGTGTGGAAATGGCTCAAATTTCTCAAATAGATGCTTGGGTTTGCATTAATAGATAACGTTACATAACTCAATTCCTTGATTTCTAATAGCAAGAATAACATTTAGATCTAACTCCTCTTTTCTTTTTCTTGCATTGCATAGATATAAATTTATTATGTTAGGGCATTTTGTATATTACTACCCCTATCGTAATGAGCTGGTTTGTTATTTAGGTTTATAGGAGTATTTTGTATTCCAACCCTATATTATGATAGGTTGGTTGAATATATAGGACAGCAGGGAACCTTTGATTGCTAGCCATTGGTGTGTCTATGGTGTCCGCTGAAATATAAAGCTAACCTTACGGATATTTCTTCTTCTTTCATGATCTACATTTGATGGCGATGATGATCAGTAAACCCACCACAAAAATCATTCTTGAAATATATTTTTCTTGAGTATTTAAAGACAGCCTTATACTTTGACTTCCATGAAATTAAGAAAACTCAATATTTTATAATGGTAATGCATAACCAACCAATCATACTTTTCTTCCATTCATCTTTTTTTTTTTTTTTTGATTCAATGAGAACCATTCTTGAAATATTATTTTCTTGAATATTTAAAGATAGTCTTCTACCTTGACTTCCATGAGATTAAGAAAACTCAAAATGTCACATGTCCTTTCTACACTTGAAACAAGTTCCTCGAAATGATTTCCCACTATTTCATTTCTAAAATACCTTCCTCTACCTTTCTGATATCCATCAAATATTTCATTATAGTATTAATTATCACCTCTTTTTTCTTTAATATCTTTATTATAATGTCTTCTACCAACACCTTTATGCCTTCCTCTATGGATTCTACTACCTTTTCCTCTATCCTTTTTGTCTCATCTCAAATCTTTTATTCAACATATCTTTTATCGTAGGGAAAACTAATCAATCTATTTATATATCTTGTCACTTTTATTAATTATATTCACTATAGCTAGAACTAATTGTTAACTTATATAATTCTTCAGTATTTAATAACATAATTTTTTTGTATCAAATTTAGCAATCTTTTCAATAAATGTAACTAATAGTTTGTAGGTATAAAATTAATTTTCAATTTTGACATCATCATATTCCATTTTATTATATTTTCTTACATCTCCAATTAAATTTCTAATTATACCCCTTTCCACCACATTGCAACATGTCCTTTTAATTTCAATTTAGTAAAGAAAACCCTTTTGGGACCTAAAATTTCCTCATAATCAAAGTATTTTTCTAGATAATGTTTCTAATCTATTAATTCTTCATGATTCAAACTTCTAAAATAATTAAGTCTAATATTAATTATATTGGCTTCTTACCAATTTTTGAAATGGATTTCAACATATTTATCCAATCTAGAGATTTTCCTCTTATTCTTCTATAATAGTTTGGTATCTATTGAATTCTCGTATACATATTTCTTCTTCTTTTATTTTCTTCTTTATTAGTCTAATTGTGGCTTTATTGTATCCTCTTCAATAGCATCCAACTATATTTATTCATTCCTCATATTTTTAAATATTCCTTTTATCCTTGTAGTAATGGTAACAAAACCTTGGCCCCTACCACTCTTTGTATATGCATGCTAAATTTCTAATCTATTCCAAACTACCTCAAATTTGGTAATTTTTTTGCAAGTAAATTTCCTTGATATATGTTCTACTCAACACACAATATTGGAAGATATCTAGTATTTCTTTCTTTCCTTAGGATTAAGATCTTACTTTGATACCACTTGTTGTAGTCATGGATAGAGGGATCAATTGATAGCCATCCAACCATATATCCAACAAAAAAAACACTTGATAAATTAAAAATTTGGAATAAAATATCACATTGAATGAATTAAATAATTCTCTTATTAATTTTTAGTTTTAATTAAATAAAAAAGCTTTGTTGAAAGGGCTTATAATCGAATGCAACCTCAATTTTTAATAAGGAATTATAAGAAAAATTAATATATGATTCTCCAATTGCAATCTTATAAGCTAATATATGTAATATATGATGCTCTTGTACACTCTTGAATTAATATCAAAATATTATGAACTTTTGATACTTGATAATTATTTCATAACTTAAAATGAATTTTATTTAATAGCATGTGTGAATTTTATTTTATTTTTTTAATATTTTAAACTAGTAAAATTTTATGGCACCAACCAACAATATAGTATAATATTGAACACAATTTAGAAATGTAAAATTGTACTATAGAGGGAATTTCATTTTGATGAATGCAATTATATGTATGCATTGAAACTCAATGTGGTCCTAATAATGAATCTCCCTAGGTCCAATAAGTTTATGCATGTCTTCAAATTTTTGGTGCACAACTCTATTAGGTCCTTTTTAAGAAATTTGATAAGTCATTTTAAATTAATCAATGTTCAAAATTATATGATAATCATGTGGCATAATAAAATATGAATTGATAAAAATTTATTATTAATTTGGAGGCTCTATAAGTAATATATTATATCACACAATGTAATACCCCCATGTTTTCTAATACTAATTGCTACTATTGATTTCTCTTGTGTGTAGCGTGATACTGATTTGTACTGGTGACTGATTCATCATTTTGGTGTGTGTGGTTGTGTAGTTTAATTGATAGCTACAATTGATATTTTATTATGATTTATGATACTCTTTATGTAGGGTTTGGATTATTTTATTAGGTAATGCTTTCTCTCTAATGTTTTAAATGTCGATGTGATAATCGTAGGGTGATCATGTGATTTGAATTCTGTGTTATTTTATAATGCAATGGTTAGTAATAAATTATGATGCAGTAGTTTAGTATAATGTTATCTTATGATCTATTTTGTTAGAAATGTTAGTTGCTATTGACATTGTAATTGTTAGAGTAGATTAGGTGAGAGGACAGGGTAGCATCACTCGTTCACGAGTGCCCTGCTACACTGCAATTCCTTCTCACGGTAGGATGTTGAGTTTTTATATTTATATGTATACATGTGCTGTTTGACGTTTGCTTGGATGCAGGATTGCAGGAATAAGTCTCGATTCCACCTGCTTCGGCAGGACAGGGCGAGCAATAAACTAGCCCAACGGGTAAAAATGTTGAAAAAGGGAGTAGGTTTGGAAGCGTCCCCGTCCCAAGTCCGTCGTCTGTTGTGAGTCATGTTATGACTGTGGTTTTTGTTCTCGTTGTTTGTGTAATTTGTTTTGTTGAGGTATTCGTTTGATTTATAGTTCATGTTTATTTAATTAACCTTATTTTTATAGGATAATGGATTAAAGTTGTTTAGTAGTTTGATTTAATTGTGTGTTAGTTAAATGATTAAATTTAAATATATTATAAATTAAAAAGTGATTTAATTTATTTAAAAGAGTAAATAATTATTTTAAATAAATAATGTTGACAATAATTAAATTAAATAAATATTGTTAAAGATAATTAAATAATATCTTTTTGTTAAAATTAAATTTAGCAAATCTTGCATAGATAATAGCTTGTTTAAATAAATTATTTAAATAAATACTGTAGATAAATTTGTGCTTTTAAAAGCTGAAAAGGACCAATAGGAAGCAGACTTTTTGAGAAAAGAAAGCAAGGAAGCTTTATGGATTTTTATTTTGTTTTATTATTATTTTGAGGGGAAGAGGATTCACACACAGAACTTCTTCTACTCTGTTGTTCTGGGATCTGAGGAGGAAAACTAAAAAAGAAAAAAAATAAAATAAAAGAAAAGAATTTTGTTTGTGAAAAACGGTGGAGAAGAATAATTGTTTTTGAAGATAGATAAATTCGAGGAGGAGCTGCAGGAGGAATTCGAAAGGAGCTTTCAGAAGGGATTCTTCTGCAAACGAAGGACTCCAGGTTCTTCTTTACTATTTATTATTTTATTGTGCTTTGAATAATATCTGTTGATGCATGTATTGAAAAATTTATAGAAAGAAATGCTGTGGTTTGAAATTATATTTGAATAAAACCCTTGACTTCGGTTGAAAACATCAGTCAATCTGTTCTAAAATTATTTAACTTGTAGGGAAAAATGTTGTTTGAAAATAAAAAATAGAAATTGTTTAGATTGAGGGTTGGGTTTGCATATAGATCTGTATTAGTAGGGAAAATCTATCGGTTATGATTGGAAGCCCGTAGTTCTTGAGAGGAAAACTACAGTAAAATCCTCTCAAGTTCTTCAATATAAAACTTAGTTTGAAAAAAAAAAAATATATATATAACCTTTTGAAAAGAAAATTCCTTTTTGGTTGTGTGATGCATTTAGATATTAAATCTTTGTTGGTCTTAAAAATAAATAAATAAATAAATAAAAAAATAAAAATTATTATTATATTGAATCCATGAGTGAAATTATTATGTATTGCGTTGAGACTCTCGTTAATACATTTAAACAAAAATAGATAAACATATATATATTAGTTTTCTATTTGAGCTTCTGGATATGTATTGCCTGTATAATTTCCAGTTTATGTGAAAAGAATAGAAAAATACTCTGTTTGAAGACTCCGAATTAAATACGTACAATTACATACACTGTTCATTTCTTTAAGTATATAAATAGTTACAGATTAAAGGTTAAGGTTGTATTTGTTTCTGATTTTATATATATATATATAAACTATATATATTGGGTTTGGCCTATTGTTCTGAAATAAAAATAAATAAATATAAATATGTATATAAAAATTTAAAATTATGATTATTTTTGTCTTTGTTTCCGTGCCCGAATGGGCGAATGTAATTATAAAAGTCTTTGTAAATAAAATTAGAATTTAAAAATTTAATACATAAATTTTAAAAAAAATAATAATAATAATAATAATAATAAAATTTGAATTTTGGTTGGGTTGGTATTCCCACGATTAAGCCGAGTCCTCGGTTGACACATCGCCCCCTGGTGTTGCAGCCAACCGCAGGCGTACCGCACACAGCATATGAACGGTTTTTTTTGTTGTTTATTTTTGTTTATTTTTATTTATTTGGTGCGTTTTAGTTTTATATATTATATATTATTTTAATATATATTATATGTTAATTAATATATATATTAACATTATTTAATATATATTAATTTATATATATTATATATTATTTAATATATATATATATATTATTATTATTATTTATTATTATTTGTTGATTATTTTTAATAAAATATAATATTTTTAAAAATGGGATATTTATTTGGATTTTGTAATATATGTTTGATAGAATGAGTTTCACATAAGTATTTAATCTTAACATATATAATATATATTTTTAATGTATAAATATATTTTAAGAATATGATATTTTGATAATCTGAATTTACAATATAATATTTTTTGACATGAAAGGATATAGTCTGATTGAGAAAATTAGAAGTAAACGATGTATTTGATTTAGTTACTTATTTTCGAGTTGTGGATTTATTTATTTGATGGATTTGTTGTTCGTGGTTAACTGTATTATGGCGTTGTTTATTCTTTGGTTACTCTCGAGATCATGCATGTTGATTTAATTTGACCTTCTTAAACTTGAGTCTAGGTCATGTAGAAAACCTTTGAGTTGACTTATTCATTTATAGGATTCTAAGTTGTGGTTAGGACTTCCAGAGGCGGGGATTTTTGTATTTGTGTTCGATCTTGTATTTTGATGTTGTCCTTATGTTTTGGCTTTGGATGTGGTATTGATGTATACTTGGATCGTAATCATTTATGGATGTCATACATGTGATTTTGGGCGAGAGAGTTATGCCTCGCGAGTGAGCCATTGTTGGTTCGATTTTCCTTGTTGATATCATCCTGTGAGTTGGATATGCTTGTGCTGGGGTGTCTAGAGAGAGTGGCTCTAGTGGGGGCCGGCGCACAAAGGGGCTGTCAGGGTAACCCACATAGAGTTAGATTAATAAGTGATAACTTAAATAATAAACCACGGGTGGGGATCAAACACTAATAAGATAATTGTGAAGCCTCATCCGCCTGTTAGTGCTATCACAGACTAAAGGGGACTGAGAAGGCCGTGGTTGGCATGGTCATTACCTTGTCCTCACGAAAGGTCAATGACTCCGCATGAGTGACCCTATGGAGCGGCGCCTTGAGATAGGCCGTCTGGAGAACCATAGATGGAAGCGGCACCTTAACTTGGATGTCTGGAGAATCCATGTAGAGATGGAGGCGGCACCTTGTAATAGGTTGTCTGGAGAATCCATGTGAAACCATGCGATGACACTCTACTCTAACATTCTGTTTGTGTTGATTTACTGAAGTCCTCTGGAAGTGTTTTATTGATTTGTCTTTGATTATTGATGATAGTAGTATTTGGTTTTATGTCTTGAGTTTCGATATTATGTCTGGAGTTTCATTGAGGTTGTGATTATGCCTGGTTGTTATGTTCTTCAGTGGTTTGTTGTGCCTTTTGGATTTGCCATTGTTGTGTTCTATGTGGTCTCTGGTGTTAAGTTATTCTTCTTGGAGTTAGTCTTTGTTGTTGTTAGACGTACTTGGTCGGGGACCCTTCCTTGTCTACTCTCAGCACGGGGGTGGTTGGGTGGAACGTGCTTCGCACCCCGTTGGGTTTCCCCTTCTATTGCAGGTGTATTTTCATTGCAGGGCTTTTGGAAGATGTTGATGATTCAATTATTCTTATGTACCAGATAGTTGTATATACTTCAGTTGTAATGTATTTAATGTAATCATGGATGTATTGTCTCCCACATGTGTTGGGACGACCTTGTTGTAATTGATATATGTAATTATTGAGTTGTACCTTCAGTTAGTTGTATTTTATTATCTCTTGGGATGTAATGTATATTCAAGTCATGTTTTGATTCAGGAGCGATCACTTGTAAGAGTTGGATATGTTATGTTGTAGCTATCGAAATATGTAATACCTTATATCTTTATCATCACGTGTGTTATCATATGTACTTATGTCATGGATGTAGTTATTGTTCAATGGATATGTAAATGATGAAATGAGAATGAATGGATTTATGTAACTGTTTAATTATGGTTTAACATATTGTCGTGTTATGGGTTAGTGTAGTCATGTCACTTCGTGTACCCCATTGGAACAAGTGTGCCTCTTAATATAATGTTATGTTGTAATACTTAAGTATGTTATTATATTCTTTTAAAAAAAAAAATTGTTCTGTTGTTTTAGTTCCTTTGGGGTTCGCACGGCGGGGCGTGACACACAATCTTTGATGTGTGTGAAATGGTGAATTTAATAGAAATTTTCAAAAGAAATGAAAGAAAAATTTTCAAGGATGTAATATTTCTATTACACCCTTAATACTCTTGCATCACATGTTAAAATTTGATAGCCACTTCAATTTAGAATACCATGAAAAAAATAATTTTTCATGTGCATAAATATAGATGATTCTCATAAGTAAAAAAATAATAATTTGATACTAGATATATCTCCATGTAACAATCACAAAATTCATCTTAGATGTGGAATTAGATTGCTTATGCAATTTGGAAATGTGAGTGCAAGGGAAACCATTGATTTTTCTCACCAATAGTAGTAGCATGAAGACTATTTTTAAAGCTATTATTGTGTATTTGAGATTGCTAACCATGACTCATCTATAGCCTTATAGTTTTGGATTGATGAATTATTTTAGTGCTAAAGTTATACCTATTTTTTATTAATGTTTTTTCTCATATGTTGTTAATCCTTTCCATGAGGAGCTAGTATACGATTTCCAGGTGATTGTTTTTAGTGATAGAATGCTTGGGAAATCTATTTTTATCATTGTTAGAGTGTGTATACAACCAATCCCTAGATCATGAAAATATCATTTAGTTATAAGAGCTATCAAACTTCTAAAGTGGTCTCATGAGTTAAAATTTTTAGAAGTGAAGATGAACAACTATAAAATAGAAAACTTATTTCAATTGTAAATGATATTTTATCCAATGCATAATCAAATGAAGAAAGTAATAAAATAAATTAGCAAATCAAATGCATAAAATAGAAAACTCCACTAAGAAGAGAGACTCATATTTATATTATCTTCAAAATATATATTATATATATGTAATACTTCCTATCTCCTCTCCAATATTCAATCATTTAGCACTTGCAAATAGTGTCTTTTTGCTCTTGCTAATTATACATCCATACTACAATATTAAGGCTTATTTATATAGCATCTTCACCCCCTAAATTGGGTGTCCAAGTTGGTTATCATATCCCATTACCTCCCTTGGATAAATTTAAAAATTTTAATCTATGAGATAATGTAGGTTCCATTATTCACCTACCTAATTTGGACATCTGGTTGGTATTAGTTTCTAACCAATTTGGGTGGTTATTTTTATAACTGTGAGTTATTTGATCTAATAATAGCCACCCAAAATGACAAAAAAGAGATCATAAAAACCCCCTTAATAAGTTCAATTCCCAAAATAAACTTATCCTCCTAGATTCCCTCCTAGTAAATAGTAAATCATTATCGATAAAAATAGTTATGACTATTGGTAAAAAATTTTTATTGTAGTAGTAAAAATTAATTATCGCAATAGTAAAAACCCTAATGGTAATTTTTTTTACTACTTATGATAAACCCCTCATCCTTACAAATAATTTATAAACAAGATTAGGAGTAATTAAATACATAGGATTTAAGAGGTTGATGGCATCTTAATCCTAACATTCTCCCACTTGACATCATACATTGTAAATACATCTATCAGAAAATAGAAGTCAACTAAGTATTATGAACAAGGCTCATGACCTCCATACACCACATGCACAATTTTCTATGCTCGTAGGTTTAGTAAGTGAATTTGTAACATTCTCTTGAGTGTCAATATTATTTAGCTCTATTTGTCCAATAACAATCATTTCACAAAAAAATAAATATACATGGGTCACACATTCTTAATTTATGCATGGAACATAGGATTCTTGGCCAAAAAATTGAACTTTCTCTATCACAACCAATTTCAATAGTCTTGTAATCAAAACCAATACCCATTCACAATATAATTTCTAACCATTTCCTCCTCCTTAGAGACATGATTAACATCCATATTCTCTACTTTCATGATGCATAAAGAAACCATAGGTTGCCTCTTACTCATCCAACTCACTTCTACTCCAAACAAAGTAAACACATATCTAGTAGTGGACCTTCGAATTTTGAAGTCACCTAAACTCTTTAGTTTTATTAAAATATTAATATGCACCCTCTTTTTATTCTTTATCCTCATTCCCAAACCCATATATTTGTTCTTCTCGAGGTTTATCTTCCTTCTTAGTCTCAAATTGCACTCTCTTTTCCTTATCTTTATCTTTCGGTTGTACAAGATTGGAAATAGCTCTAAGTTCCCTAAAAGAGAACATCAATCTATTATATCTAATTTTCTTGGCTAGTGGATTCCATAGTCCATAAACCTTAATATTCTCACATATCTAATGAAAATACACCTTTCAACTCTTCGATCCAACTTAGTTTGCTTTACTTTAGGCATATGAACATAAGCCTCACAACCAAAAAACATGAAATACGAAGTATAAGTTTTGATTACCTATCCACACTTCATTTAAGGTATAGAATCAAGATCCTTACAAGGAGATCTATTTAAGAAGTAACATGAAGTACTCACAAATTTTTCCCAAGAGTATGTTTTCCAAATTTGAGCCACTTAACATACTTCTAGATTTTTTCATAATTATTTCGCTCATCCTTTCTTTCACCTCATTTTGATGAGGAGTGTATGGAGTATTCTTTTATCTAACAATTCTTGCATTCTTAAAAAATCATCAAATTCCTTAGGACAATATTCCCCTCCATTATCATATATAAAAAGCATTATGTTATAATCTAATTGCTTTTCAATTAAGGCCTTAAATTCTTTAAACTTAGTGAGAAATTTATATTTATGTCTCATAAAATAAATCTAGGTAAATCTTGAAATATCATCAATTAAGGACAAAAAATATATAGACTTTCCAAAAGATTCAATATACATAGGACCAAAAATATCTTAATTAATAACCTCTAATTTAATCTTAGCTTGATTACTACTTGAAGGGGAAATGATTTTTTTTGTTTACTAAACATAGAACGTTCATAAAACTCAAAATTCTTATTAGAATAATAGAATTCGTCTAAATTATTACTTAAAATAGTCTTTACACTAGAATAACTTATGTGGCCCAATCTATCGTGCCATAACATACATGTATTTTTAGTTTTCCCAGTTACATTGGTAGAATTCAAAATAGTGGTATCATCTAGCTTAAATAGAGCTCTCATCCTTGTCCCTCTCACTATCACCAAACCCCTTTTCACAAATCTGTAACCATTCTTATCAAATATTACATGCATACTTGAATCATTTAACTTAGAAACTAAAATTAAACTTCTAGCTAATAAAGGAATATTTAAAAAACTAGGTATAGTTTTTAACATCCCATTACTGAAACAAAATTACATCTTTCCTCATCCAAAAAATGGATATGAACTAATATCCCCAATGCATACTTCTCCTCTATCATATTCTTCATTTATGGAAAACCACTCCTTCTGAGGAGTCATATGATAAGAGCATACTAAATCAATCAACCAATGTTCATTAGATATAATATTGCCTAAAGAAATCAAAGCTTCCTCTCCTAAATCAAAGGACTTCTTTGTTGTGGAATCCCACTATTTCTTTTTGTTTTTGTATTCTTGAATTACATGTCCCCTTTTTCTATAGTTCCAACACTTAACTCTATTACTTTTACCTAGAGTCTTAGATATACTCTTGGACTTGTCCTTAGGCTCCTTTAAATCTCCTTTAGATCCAATTCTTTCCTTGGACCTTCCCCTGACATGAAGAGCATTTGATGAGTTATCCATAGCCTTATTTCTTATTTCCCATGAAAATAGTGTTGCAACAATAGCATCCATCTTTAAATCTTTGAGATTATCACTAATAACAAAGATTAAATTCTCCCATGACTTAGGAAAAGAAAAAATTAACATGATACACTTATCTTCTTCATCTATCTTAATATTAACTGGCTCAAAATAAAATAAAATGTACTCAAATTATTTTCTATCAAATCACCCTCCTTAATTGTAAGGGAAAATAATTTTCTTCTTTAAAACAACTTATTTACCAAACTCTTGGCTTTGTAGATATCACCCAATTTTTTCCATAGATCGTATGTTATTATCTCCTTAGAAACATTCAGTAGGACAAAGTCTATAGGACAAATATGGATGGTTTCTTGTGCTTTATTATCCATCTTATCCCACTCATCCTCATCTATCTTGTTTGGTTTCTTTTTCATTGTTGTTGCCAACCATTGATCCCTTTCTTCAAAGGAGATCCTCTATTTTCAACTTCCATAGCTCATAGTTGGTTCCATTGAATTTTTCAATATCCAATCAAGATGAGGATGTAGCCATGACTTCTACATAAATATGCAAAATAAATTCAACCAGAACTCTCAGCACAACTAAAAAATCCTTCACACTTCCAGCCAAGAAGCAAACATAGCTAGGCATTGATACCAAATTTTAGAAATGAAGATGAACAACCATAAAATAGAAATATGATTTTAATTTTAAATTATATTTTATTTAGTGCACAACTAAATGGAGAATGCAATAAAATAGATCAAAACATCAAATAAATATAGAAGAAAAGAATTAAACACGGTTTTTATTTAGTGCACAACCAAATGGAGAATGCAATAAAATAGATCAAAAATCAAATAAATATAGAACAAAAGAATTAAACACATAACACAATGTTTACATGGAGAAACCATTTTGATAAAAAAAACTCCACTAAGAAGAGAGACTCGGATCTTTATTATATTCAAAATAGAGATTGCATACAATATTTCCTTTCTCCTCTTCAATATTCTATCCTTTAGTACCTAAAAATAGATTTTTTTCACTCTTTCTAATTACACATCCATACTGCCATCTTAATTCCTATTTATATTGCATTTTCACCTCCTAAATGTAGCATCCAAGTTGGTTATATGAAATCCTACTTCACATCCTTTGTATAAATCTAAGTATTTAATGAATAAGATAATATAGGTTGCAACCACTTTACTCACCTAGCTGATTTGGACATATGGTTAGTGTTAGTTTCTAACCAATTTGGATGGTTATTATTTATAACCACAAGTTGTTTTATCTTTACTAATAACCACCCAAAATGAGAAAACAACCTCCTAACAACCCCCCTTAAGAATTTGATACCCAAAAAAACCTTATCCTCCTAGGTTCCCTCATGGTAAATAGTAAATCATTGGTGATAAAAATTAGTTATTGACCCCTAGTAAAAACTTAGTTACTATACCAATAAGACTTAATTATCGTAACAATAAAACCATTATGGTAAAAATATTTATTGTTGATGGTAAATCCCTCATCCCTTACAAATGATATACAAACAACAATAGGATTAATTAAATACATAGGATTTAATAGGTTAACGAAACCTTAAATTTGTCCCATGAGTTAAAATATTGTGTGACCTTTAGACTAAATTGTACAAATTTTATTTAATATAATTGGGATGATTTTCTTTCAAGAAAGGGTAAATGATCCATGCACTCATGGGTAAACCCACAAAAGTGGTTTACAATTGAAGTGAGAAGCAAAATTTGAAATAATTGACCCCATGGCAAAATATTTCATTTTTGGGGTTCAAGCAAACTATTTGGTTCAAACGAACCAAAAGAGGGTTCGCTAGAACCTAGGTTCGAGTGAACCCATTTAATGAAATTCCCCACCATTCTCGCTAAAAAAGACATGGAAAACCCATCTTGAAAAAGGGTTTGAATGAACCGTGGTTCACTTGAACCCTAGGGGTTAACTTGAACCCCCCCGATTCGGGTGAACCCCCCTTTTCCCACCTTCCTACTCTCTAGCACAAAAAAATTTAGATTTTTTGCCCTTCGAAGCTCGGGTTGAGGATGAAAATGGAGGAGACTTCAAAAACCCAACTTGAATTAGGTAGTCCTCGGAATGAGCTATCCAATGACTATAATTTTAATACGTTTTGGTTTTATTATGTATTTGTTTTTTTAGTTTTATTAAACATAGGTTTTTCACAAAAAATCAACCCCTTTGTTCTGCACATGTGGAAAAATAATAAATTATAAAAACTAAATTGAAAAATATGAGTGCAACAGATATTGAAGTCCTTGTTCCAACAAAAAAAGAAAAATTGAATTTCAACACATACAAAAAAAGTTACGCATTATACGGTCTCCCTATGTCTGAATTGTAATTGGTTTGAATTCGAAACTTGATTAAGGAAAAAAAATCAATAAAACACTATCTAACCAATTGGAAGCACTAGATATCAGAGTTAAAAATCTAAATTCGAAAGAATTAGAATTTTATCCTTCATGTAAAAAAAATTATGCATTATACGGTGAACGTCACTCCTTAAAAATGTTGTTTTCTGAAAAAAAATTAGTTTTTGAGGGAGATGGAAAAAGAAGTGCAATCTGATTCCAAAATTTTTGAAAAAAATATATTTAGAATCTATAGACAAAATGTCACAAAACTCTAGTTTGAATCATCTTCAAATTCCTCACGGTTTAGCCGATATAGGTGCTCGAAAGTGAAGATTTAGTTAAAAAAAATATTTCAGTGTCCAGTTTGGCCAAAAATTGTAAACCCGTATTGTGGTATCACCCTCCGATGTAAGCATATACACTACCATGCCTTAGCACCATAGTGCATAATTATACATGTAGCTTCTTGGACCATGCATATTACACATGATACCAAAAACCATGTAGTGTACATCTTTACATAGGTCCTTGCTTCAGGTTCCACTCAAGTAGTGCTTGAAACCATGTCACGAATTTAATAACAACCTCCATCTTCATGAACATAGAAATTATAAATGTGCATTTATAATAATTAAATAACAAGGGATATTTTAGGAGCTAGACATTGTAAATATGTACCTAGACATCTCCACAAGAGTGTGACATATACAAAACATACAAATTAATAAAATAGTATGACCTAGTTCTATTGTTCTTCTTTGTCTAACACTTTATCTTCACATTGATTCCATGTGCTTAAAACACGTCTACGGCCTCATTTGGAGCATTGTCTTCTCAACCACTTAGGATCCAAATCATGAATTATGATTGAAACCATGATCAATTGAGTCTATGATGTGAATGTGTTCTTTTGTGTGTATTTTTGCTATTAAAAAATGACTTATGATTATGCTATTGAATATAGGTCTTAGATACACTTCTTGAAACTCTTGGCTTGCACATTTATGGATAACAATATATTCTAGAGTTATTGGCCAAAAAGTGTGAGATTTGAAATTTTTGAAATTAGAGGATTAGCTATAGGTTCTATTAAGGGGACATAGCTATACGTGTGATCTAATCTATTTAGATAAAAATCTTGAAAATTAGATGTATATTGAGTTGATAGATTTAATATAATGTAATAAAAATAAAAATTTAAGATTAACATATACACCAAAAACTAAATTGAATATTCAAATACTATATATAAAATATCAACAGAAATTAACATCAACCAAAAAAAACATAGAAATATAAAACATAATTCTTATAATTCTTATAAAGAACATTCAAAATAATCTCATAAATTTTGAAAACCTTTTCCTACACATTGTTCACATTTATTCTTTAAATACCAAACACCAAAAATCTTAAATTGTTCACCATAATTCTTAAAAAGAACATTCAAAATAATCCCATAAATTTTGAAAACCTTATCTACACATTGTTCACCTTGCAACCAATGCTTGACAATTGTAAATGAAATGGATATTTAAGCTTAGATTTATCTATGTTAGCAAATGGCTGCCCTTTTTTCTCTCATCATTTTTTGTCTCGGAATGTATTTAATGCTCCCCATTCACGTAAGTTAGGAGATTCCTTAGTACTCCTATGTCCAATTAAAAAAATGTGATTATATTGTGGTGAGATAGATGTGAAAGGAACGTTGGAGTCACTCTCGATTAGGAAAAACACACGTAACAATCCAAATATAAGTGACGTGTGAATGCCCAAATATGATAGTCGACGCGAAATACTCGGGTTGTGACATCCAATTTAAGTGAGAATGGAAAGGAAATACTTTTCTTTAGCGCACGAGAAATGCGTTTCTACTACAGCGAAAATCCAAGCTACTTTTACAAAGTGGGCCAACCATTCCTTCTATGTGCTTGCCATGTGCCACCCCACTAATGAAACACAAATTAATTTAATAAATTAGGCTTTTTTAACATAATTAATTTAATGATATTTTGTTTCCACTGTTCATGATAGATGTGAACAAGATTTATAGAATAACATAATTAATTTAATGATATTTTGTTTCGGATCATACTACATGATCCATCATCAGGGTGATAAGGAGAAAGAGAGAAGTCATCCTCATGATGGATCATGGAGTATGATCTGAAACGTTGATGTAAAAACTTACACACAGTTATTCCAAAAATCTTGTTCACATAATTAATTTTATTTAATTAAATAAATATAATTAGTTTATATGATAGTTGAGAATGATAATTTGATATTTGTACTTTATGAATTGAATAAGATGGATGATATATTTAGTTTAATAATAAGGGTGATGTGTTTCAATTTTTTTAATTTTAATTTTTTTTTAAAAGATATTCTTATTCAAAATTTCACTTTCTTTCACTTATAATTCTTATAATTTGAAAATGATGGAACTAGTAATTTCTAGATTTTGAATATAATATTCTAAATACAGATATTTTTAAATTTAAATAAAATAAATTTTAAAAAGTTATGCAAATTTTAATATTTTTTTATAGTTAAAGAGTAATTTTAATGAATTGAATAAGATGAATGATATACTTAGTTTAATAATAAGGGTGATTGTATAACAGAATGTTTCAATCTTTTAATTTTTTTTTATAAGATATTCTTAATCAAAATTTCACTTTCTCTCACTTATAATATTAATAATTTGAAGACGATGGAACTAGTAATTTCTAGATTTTATATGTATATTCTAAATACATATATTTTTAAATTTAATAAATTAAATTTGAAAAAAGTTATGCAATTTTTAATATTTTTTATAGTTAAGAGTATTTTTAAAAAATATAAAGCTGTAAATTCTTTAACATAAATTAGTAACATCAATATCTAGTATGTAGATAATTTTTCATTATTTTATGTTGTATATTTTTGTTTATTATTAAATTTTGGTGTGAAATGAATTATAATTTAGATATAATTTTATTTCATAATACATAACCCTTTTTGTATATGTCCACTTGTTTTTGTTGAGAAAATGGCATTAATATGCGGCGCACTAATATTGTTTAGAATTATTATTTTAAATAAATATACTTAAGCAATTATAATTAGTTTATATGATAGTTGGGAATGATACTTTGATATTTGTACTTTATGAATTGAATAAAATGGATGATATACTTAGTTTAATAATAAAAGTGGTCTTATAATAGTGTGTTTCATTTTTTTATAAAATGCTTTTAATCAAAATTTCACTTTCTCTCACTTATAATACTAATAATTTGAAAATGATGGAACTAGTAATTTCTAGATTTTGTATATAATATTCTAAATACAAATATTTTTAAATTTAAATAAAATAAATTTAAAACAGTTAGGCAATTTTAATATTGTTTATAGTTAAAGAGTATTTTTAATGAATTGAATAAGATGAATGATATACTTAGTTTAATAATAAGGGTGATATTATAATAGAATGTTTCAATTTTTTATTTTTTTTTAATAAGATATTCTTAATCAAAATTTCACTTTCTCTCACTTATAAAATTAATAATTTGAAGATGATAGAACTAGTAATATCTAGATTTTATATGTATATTCTAAATACATATATTTTAAAATTTAATAAACTAAATTTTAAAAAATTTATGCAATTTTTATTATTTTCTTGTAGTTAAGAGTATTTTTAAAAAATATAAAGCTATAAATTCTTTAACCTAAATTGGTAACATCAATATCTAGTATGTAGACAATTTTTCATTATTTTATGTTGTATATTTTTGTTTATTATTAAATTTTGGCATGAAATGAATTATAATTTAGACATAATTTTATTTCATAATACATAACCTTTTTTGTATATGTCACTAATATTGCTTAGAATTATTATTTTAAATAAATATAATTAAGTAATTATAATTAGTTTATGTGATAGTTGAGAATGATACTTTGATATTTGTACTTAATGAATTGAGTAAGATGGATGATATACTTAGTTTAATAATAAGAGTGTTCTTATAATAGTGTGTTTCATTCTTTTAATTTATTTTTTTTATAAAATATTTTTAATCAAAATTTCACTTTCTCTCACTTATAATACTAATAATTTGAAAATAATGGAACTAGTAATTTCTAGATTTTGTATGTATATTCGAAATACATATATTTTTAAATTTAAATAAAATAAATTTTAAGAAGTTATACAATTTTTAATATGTTTTTATATTTAAGAGTATTTTTAAAAAGCCGCATTTATTAGTAACATATATTTTTTTAGAAAAAAAATAAAGCTGTAAATTCTTTAACATAGATTGGTAACATCAATATCTAGTATGTAGATAATTTTTCATTATTTTATGTTGTATATTTTTGTTTACTATTAATTGTTGATGTGAAACATGAATTATAACTAACATAATTTAATTCATAATGCATAACATTTTTTTGTATATATCAAATTGTTTTTGTTGGAACAAGGACATTAATATGTAGTGCACTAATATTTTTTAGAATCATTACTTAAAAAAAATCTATGTGTGGGGCATAGACCTTGATGTTTGGTGAAACCCAACATTGAATAGAAATATAAAATAAATATAATAATTAAATGAAATATATTCAAAACTATACTTTTTGGTAAGTTTAATTTGAGGGCTATGATCTTGTATATTATTATGTGATGTTGATTCCATTTTTTTCTTCAACCTAAGGTTTGAAAGAGAAAAAATTGAGGGCTAGCTTGGAAAGGGTCATCTAAAGACCTTCATTGCAAGGACCTTTGTTCAAAGGTCCCTTAGTTGACCCCAAAAAGAAAAATATTCTTTGTATAAATAAAACATCATAAATGATTTGATATGAAAAAAGTGATCCCAAATTTTGGATCACTTCCTAGTGGAACTTCGAATTTGTGAATACTCTCCCTCCAAATATCAATTTCACTTAGGAAAAATATAGTTTAGGAGACAAGACTTGAATAATATTTTAAAAGGGTGGTGGAGTGAATCTAATGTCTTCTTGGATACCAAGATGTTTATATTCAACAAAAGGCTCAACTTCGTCAAAGGAAAGTTGAAGAACTGGAACAAGACTTCATTCCATAACATCTTTAAAGAAGAAAAAAAGACTTGAAACAGAGATGGAAAATTTAGGTGAAATGGTCATTCTTAAGGGAATGGAACACACAGAATAAACAAAAGAAAAAGAGCTCATGGAAGAATATGTTGAAATATAGGCTAGCGAAGAGTGTTGTTAGAAATCAAAATCATGGGAAGTTTGGTTATAGGAGGGAGACTTCAACACCAAATTCTTCCACAACACTAAGAAAATCTAAAGAGGATGGAATATTATTACACATTGCCCAAAATAGCACAAATTTGGTATAAAACCCTATGTGTAGTGAACCCTAACCCATTTTTGTATATTGTTTCATTTTGGTGAACCTGAGTTTTGAACATTCTAATTTTTGATTTGGAGTACATTTAAGGCCTATATCTAGGATTTGCATAAGTTTGCATTGCATTGCATTTCTTTGCATCTCATTTAGGGTTGTCAAAATTGCATTAATTTACATTGCATATAGGGGTTTTAGGATTGCATATCTTACATTCTTTAAATCTAAAAATAAAAATAAAAAATTCATCTTGCATATAATTTTACATTTTGCATTTGAAAATTGGATCAAAATTATATTACAAAAAGTGTCATATAGGTCATCATTTCTCCTTCATTTCACTTGCATTTAGACATTAAATTCTAGAAAATATTTCCATTGAAGTTATAGTTTGAAACTAGGCATAAAAAATACATAAAACAACTTAAAATTTGTATTTTTCACCTTTTTAAAACCCTAATCTAGGACGCATTCACCCAAGGTGGTGAATGAGTCCTTGTACAAAAATTTTAGCAAAATTTTTGGGTGCTTTTTAATCTCTAGTTTGCATTTCTATTACTATTTTCTCATCTGAGAATTCAACTTCTAAAACAGCTTGTTTATGCATTCAAATTATTGCTCATTTAGTTAGATTTTGCATAATTGTGGAGAACATTTTCTTGCATATTTTAGTTAAAATTAGTGTTAGATTCATGTACTTTTCTTTCATTTACAACATCACTGGATCATTAGATAGGTTAATTTACATTTTACAATCATTAGAAAATAAAAATAAAAACCAAAAACATCAAAAGAAACAAACAAAAAATGGTTAACCTTGGAGAAAGCATATCACTCAAACCCTTTAGTAGCGATGAATTTGAAATGTTAGATGAAGCACTTGAGGACTTCATCTCCAATAGATCATCCACTAAAGTTTTGATACAACAGGATGCACACATAGACAATCACGAACCCTAATTGTTCTTCTCCCGATACTTCTCCTACTTGTGACGATTGTTGTAGCAAACTCATAATGCATTTTCGAGAGAAAAGTTTGTTGTTAGGATGAATAGAAGATCCAACATTTGTAGGTTTTTCCCTGCATTGGGGTTTCCTGGGTATATCTGTGTTATTATCTTTTTGTGATTGGCTTCTTGTGATTTTTTCTTCCGCTGTTATTAGTTGTTAATTAACCCAATTTTGTTAATTGTTATAAATCATATTTCTTTCTGTGAATTTATTGTGCAATTAATTTGTTGTTGGGTTATAGAAATTAACAGAAACACTATCAAAAGGTTTGAAGTAGTAGTTATAAGCTTACCATTTCTAGGAAGATTCATAAGCCGAACCATAACTACAAGATGTTTGAAAAGCTGAAACCAAGCTAGACAGAAAATTGCAGGAGGTCGACTCTGGCAAAGGAAAGAAAATTTCTCTACAGAAAATCAAAATGTTGTTGTGCTTGTTGTCGACCAAGTGGAATGTGAAATAAGTTGTTTAAGGAATCCAACAAAAGAAAAAGAGTAAAGTCGTGAGTTTGAAGATAAGGCAAAAGACTTAGTTCTAGCTTTAGCTATCAGAAGTAGGAGAAAAAGTCCAAGAGAATTGTGTTGAAAGTGGACATCATTTGTAAAGAATGCAAGTGAATGGTCATGAAGACTATTGCAGACATGGAAGGTGTTGACTCTATGCAAGAAGACTCCAAGGATTAGAAAATCACCATCATAGGAGATGCAGATCCAATTTCCATTATCAACAAGCTAAAGAGGTTTGGAAGCTCAAAAGTAGCGAGCATTGAGCCTATGACAGAATCAGGAAAGAACCCACCAATATGAAGGAGGTCAAAGATCAGAAGATTCTTAATTTTTCAAGACAGAGATGCCGCTATTTAAGAGGATCGCTGAGTATGTTAGGAGCCATTTGATGAGATCATGGAAAAGTATTTAGATTAGTTATATTTGCTTAAGTCATAGCCGCAACTATTAAAGGCCCCACTATTTCATAGGAGGTACATAGCCATAGCTATTTGTTGTTGTTTGAAGGAGTTCGCTTGAAGAGGAGGCATGTGAAGCTGCCGAATAAGGGAAATTGCAAGAAGATAGATCGATGCTTTGAATTTATGACTGCCGTAGCAGTTTAAGGAAGGTGCCATTATTAAGGATCTAAAGATTCTAGATTTTGGAACATCAAAGAAAGGAAGTTTTAGTTGTGATTAAGGGGGAGTGTTGGAAAGTGCAATCCCAACTACTCAAATAAATGCAATCACATACAATGGAACAGGGTGTAGCTGCAAAGCAATTGATATGATAGGCTTTCATTATGGTGGCTTATCCTTACCTCCATCTTCCCTTCTTAATTATTATCTGACAACAACCCATACGTATCCCATGCTCAATAATCCTATGCATAGATTGATGGTTATTTGTCTATATATTGTTCAAGTCTGTATTGTTGAAAGCACTCTTAGATGATTCCATCTCTATAGAGTTGTAAGGGTATTCATCCAACTAAGAGATGTAGGAAGTCTGTAATGATGGTGTTGTATGAATGAGTAGAAGCTTAGAGTATTTATGTAATGTTTTGATCAATATAAAATATCCATTTGTTTTAAGTTTTATCCTCCCTTTCAAATTTTATCATTTCCCTATATAGTTTGTAACAATGTGTTTATATTTTATTTTCTTTATTGAATTTTTCTATGTGGTTTCTATTAAATGTGCTCATAATTTAATTTTCTTACAATCTTTTGCCATGCAGTTTTTGTAAGATGTGCTTGGAAAATGTCATTAGGAATCATGGTCTGTGCTGCCCAAAATGCCACCAACCATTGAAGTAAGTTGAGGGAATCCTCACCTTGTAGATATCATTTTGAAATTGATTGGAATTAAGTACCACTAAATCTGTAGATACCATTCTAAAGGCTGCCCTAGTTTATGATGTTTTTGTAAACAAGAGAAATTTTGTAGTTAGGGAAAAATGTTCAACAACATAAAAAATAAAGAGACATGGGTTGATACTTACCTTCTACTCAATTAGTAGAGAACCCGACCACTAACCCAGCGCCTCTGCAATTGCCCTCATATGCATGAATGCAAAATATGGAAGAAAGGAGAGACATTCAACATCTATATTAGTCTTTGCCCACATCACACTAGGCTACAACACATCTCCAACACTTGGAATCTAGGATGTAGGCATGTGAGTTGTCTTCCAAATGCCATCTTGCCTGGTTCGCAGGCCACATTAAACATTAGAAATTTAGTAAATTTTTGAGAAAAACTTCCAATGCAAACTAATGAATCTCGAACAATATTAATACCGATATGATCTATGAAAACATTAGCTTAAATTTTATCTCCTCATTTTTTATTCGTCGAAGGTTTTCCTCTCAAATTTATAATTAGAAAAAGCTAAAAACCCCAACAAAATATGACCCACCAATCATAAAATCAAGAGAAATTTGATTTGAATGTTTTGGAAAGCCAGACTTTGATTTAGGTTTATATCTTCCCTCTTGCATGCAAACCGACAGATTAATAATGCCCTTCGTTTGAGACAAAAACATTAGTCACCACCTATATAGACAGGGACTAATAAGTTTCTTTCACAACCTTCATGATGGGGCTTGAAACTAAAAGAGAGTAAATCTTATAGACGTTTTTTTTCAAAAAAGTGACCTACAAAGATGCCTTTATATTCCCAAATCAGCATTTTCTATGGCCTTTCATCCCTCGTGCCTTCTTCGTCTCATAGCTTCCTATTCACAACATGGAAAAATTGTGTATTCTACTTGGCTCTTGTTCCTAGTGACAAATTTGTTGTAGGTAATCAAGATGTGTTCTCTAAAAGGTCAAAATTTCTTAACAGCCTACCACTTCAATGCAAGCTGCTAAAATAGTCATACCAGGTAGAGCATATAGGCCATGTTGCCATACAAATCAACAAGTGAATTGTGTTAATAGGGCTAATATTCTCTCTTAGTTTGCACATTACTACTGCAATTTCCTTTCCTTATCCTTGTCCATATTATTCTCAAATACCACAAAATTAGATTGATGCTTATACGTTATTCCAAAATTCCCACTTTGGCATAAGTAGATTTTGCTAACAAGGTTATAGAATTTGGCTTTACACCTGCCAATTGTATTTTTCTGGAAACTTCTAAAGCCTTTTCAACAAATTTATCATTTTCCTATAGTTTCCATTCCATGAGACCATATTTCTTTGAAACATCATGTCAAGACTCAACGGTTCTAGATTGTCAATTCTTCCACATTTTGAAATGCATAAAATTTCTTTTCTCTTGGGCATTCTGTCAAATAGTTTCTACTCTATGTAAATGCTTCTACATTTTGCATGCATGAATCAAAACCCTCCAAAGCTCCCATTTCGGTGTAGGAAGGTAAGATGTTGGAAAATACGTGGAGTTTGGCTCTACACCTATTAATCACATTTGCATTTTCATTAAATCCATTTTGTTCATATATTGCAATCATGGAATTCCTTTAGTCTGCGTGCCTTGCCTATGCTTCCACATTTTGTAATTTGTATACTTGAATAAAATCCAAACCCATAGCTTAAACTTCTCTATTCATGTAGGGAGGATGTTGGTGTAGGTTGAGAAATACCATTTCACAACTGTTAGTTGCATTTCTCAGTTGCTTATTTGACAATATTGCATTCCTTAAGACTACTATGATGTCCACTAAAAATCCGCATTTCTTTTCATTTAGTAGATGTTCATTTCTTTTTTATCATAAAAGGAGGACATTGAATAAATTATGAAAGATGGCTTCACCTACCATTGGCATTTTTTTTTATGTTATGATATTTCTTTGAAATAAATGAAAAAAAAAACTTTACAAAATAGAGATATACTAGTTTAATATTAATAGTTTTGATGATGTGGGTTAGGTCGATGTATTAGTTGGGGGTTGATGCAAATCTTAGTGATAGAAGATCATAGTTTCTACCATAGTCTTATGATAGACTATTTGACAAGGAGTTTGATAAAATATGAGAAATATAAACAAAATCTTATTTGTGTTTCATCATAAATTAGTTATGACTGTCTCTATTTAAAATGGCGGCCTACGAACTCGACAACTAAATTATTTTGGAATATATGAAATATTGTGAACTGGAGAGATTTATAAACATGTACACGTAAGTGGATATTGTGAAAGTGTAATCTAATATGTTGAAATATAGTATAAAAAGGTCCAACATTGATGTTCAAGGCTCTTTTTAGTTTTTACATTACAAAACTAAACTTAGTGATTTCAACCTTTTGAATATTTAAAATATTTTGATAAAATTAACACTACATCGACTTAACCAATTTTTCACACACCTTAATTGATTATCTATTGCAAGTGTATGGTTTTAACAAAAAAAGTCAACGCGAATAAATTTGGGTTAAGGATGACCAATCATTGAGCCATGTTCATTTTCGTGGAATACTTTTTGAAATATGGCTTATTTTCATTAAGGTAATCTAGTCCTTCCACTTGATACATTTTTCCTCTTATACTCATTCTTCTCACTTATAATACATATAAGATATTGAGTATCAATATAATATTATCATCTAGACACCAAAATATAGAGACATGGATTATACATTTCTCGGTGTGAGAATTGAAAAGAGAGGACGTAGCTTGTGAGTTCCTGTATTTATTATTGTTTCATAGTCTTCCTCATGTCCTATTGGCATTTTCAACTCAATGTTTTGAATGGTCCTCCCAATAACCAATGAGGCTATTGTCACCGCTTGTGTCCATCCTGCACACAACCTATTCCCTGCTCCAAATACCATGTTCCTATAAATATCCTCTTCTACTGGAAACACTAGTTGTCTCTCTGGTTTCCACTCCTCTGAATTTTTCCATTCTCCTTCATAATTATTTGCTCCCCATATATTAATTAATATCTGAATAATAAACAATTAATAAATCATCAAAACAATTGAATACATTTTAATCAAATAAACAAAACTTAAAATAAGTTGTTTAAGCCTGAGTCCAATTTCATAAAATATTTTGTAAAAACTAATGATCTATAAGCCCTTATGAGAATAGAGGATTAATACCTCCCATCCTGCCGGAACATGGTAGCCGTCAATTTCCACATCTTGATGGACGATACGCAGTGGCACTAGAGGCAAAGGAGAATGTCTGCGTACTGTTTCATAAAATATTGCTTTAAGATATGGTAACTTCCCCAAATCCTTTTCCTCGACTGCTTTCTTTCCACATACTTCCTCTAACTCTTTGTAAAGTCGTTCCTGTTGTTGGCATTGTAGGATTTCAGAAATTTTCACTCAAAAAGAATGACTTTATTGATAAAAATGTAAAAGCTTTTACATTTGTACCTGAGCGTGAGGATGCTTGGCGAGGTTGAAGAAAGCCCAGACCATAGCCACATGACTTGTAGTAGTGCTTTCAATTACAGGCTCCCATATTGCAGTCTCTAGCTGTTTCTCACTCAAAACCTTGCCTTCCTTCAGCAGCATGTCTAGATATCCTTTCGACTCCTGCACTCATTAATACATTTCATCATCAAAGACATAACTAGAAACAACAGAGTCAAAAAAATACTGGTACAAGAAAAAATAAATTAATATGACCAATAGTACTGGTTTAGATAGAGGACTAAAGGGTTTTAGTGAAATTAATGTACGGAGGTCATGGTAGAATGCCAAGCTACCTTTCCCGAGGATAAAAGCTCCCTCTCTTGGCGGATAAGAGCCCTCACAATTGCTGACCTCCTCCTCGTTACATCAGTTAACATTTTCTCTAGTTTTCTGTTAGGAAGCCAACGATTTATTAAAGGAAGGAAGTCTCTCCAATTGATTTCGAGAGCAGCAGTTGCAGGATCCCCAATTATAAGTTTGTACATGTCCTGCACCGACACAACTTCACTGCCCAACTCTTCAACGTGTAAGGGTTCCACAGTTCTGCCTATCACCTGTAATCCAAGCCAAATTAATTCAATATGTTTAATGTAAATTAGAGAATAACAGGTGGTAACCAGTCAACTACTGATAATTTATCAGTTCAACTATCTTTCTACCATTGGACTACTGAGGGTTTTTTTTATCAAAAAAGTTACCAGTTAACCCAACAGGCATTCTGCCACTTTTGTTTATGAAAATTGCAAATGCATTTGATGGATAAGCCCTTCCAAATTTCAATACCAAACTACAATTACTGTAAGCTAAAATGTTGCATTTATGACCCTTCCACAGTATAGGTTACTGTGCTATGGGAATTACTTGATTTAGAGCGAAGGGAAACAAGTGATCAAGAATGATTTTGCTCATGTTCACTGTATTGTTGCAAGCCTCCTTCAACTCAAGATACATGGAAGTTATTAGCTTCTGCACCATTTCCTCTCGCATGAATGCATTCTTTCTCTGTTTACACGAGTAGATGTAACATATGTTATGAGGAGTGAAAAGGAGAAAAATGTTATGAAAAACAGGGAAAAAAGGTTAAGGTACTTGATAAGTAGATGGGCATAAAAGTATGTTGCTGAGCGAAAAGGGGATGAAGAAAATACTTGAGGAGTTGTTCCGAGGAGGTGTGAGACCATGAGCTTCTTCATTAAGCGATGATCTCTTCCGTAGTCAGACAAGGCCACCATTGTCTTATCCAACGACAGCACTTGCAAGGCTGTGGTGAGATTTTTGGCTGTAATAGATGAATGATGCTCTGTCATGGCCTGCAACCCACATTTACAGTTTCAAGGACTTTGATTTATAATTTCTGTGTTTTAGAAAAAAGTAGTTTTATAAAAACGCGTTGAAAGCATAGAGTTCATAGGTAACAAACACACATCATGTGTTGTTACCTTTTATGAAGTGATATGCCATCGAAACAGCAGCAAAGATGCTGAAAGCTACTTGCCTGTCTGCATGATTTGGCTGAGTTCAATACAACAACAGCAGATGAAAGGCCTGTACGGACAGAATAGACTGGACCGTAGGATTTAGCCCAGTGGTAGAATGTTCGATGAGGCATCTTATCCTTGTGCAGAACGAGGTCCCTCACAACCATCCATACACTCACACCTGGAGGAACAAGATTACAAATTAGAATGGTAAGTGAGTCACACTGGTAGGTCAGATAACGATAATAAAGCAGTCTTTGCTGTGATCCCCATTTATATTATGTCATGTATGCAACTAACTAGAAAATAGTTGGAAAATATAGATAGAACTATGAATTTTTTCTTGTGGGAGGGCTCAAACAAAACCAAATGAATTTCGCCAATTCATTGGGATATAGCCAGGAAAAATGCGTGAGATGAGGGAACTTCTATAAAAAATCTAAAACAGAATGTGGTATTGGGAGCCAGATTGATATGGAAGACACATATAAACACCCTAAAAAGTTATGGTGCAAATTTTTTCGAACATATAATTGCAATAGTGCAATGATCTGAGCAGGATTTTGACCATTCTGAAATCTAAAGACAAGAACACAAGAAATATAAAGCAAACCTGGGGGACATTTCTTCTTCTTTGATGACCTAGATTTGATAGCAGTGATAATTAGTAAACCCACCACCACTAGAGCCTGAATGGCAGTCCATGATTCAAACAAATAATACTTAGACATATTGCTCAAGCAGTAAGTATTGACTTGCCAGAGATACAAAATATGAGCTCCCTCACAACATATATATAGGTAAAGTATGATTATGATTAAGTGCTTATGATTATGCTAGTTAACCCGCGGCCTCTTTACCAAACCCACGTGCTAAATGCTCCCTTATTTATGATTAAGTGCTTATGATTATGCTCGTTAACCCGCGTCCTCTTTACCAAACCCACGTGCTAAATGCTCCCTTATGTCATGAGGGCCAATTATTTGTCGCTGCGTTGTTATGGTATTATTGAGGGGAAGTCTTGTGTGGCTATGTTTAAAAGATTCCAAACAAATAATAAAGATGACAATGAATTGTGTCGTGGTATATTTTTTCATGTTGATGATGGTGACATATTTTGTGCTGATAGTTTTAATAGTATTGTAGTTATGGTATTTTAGATTTAATAAAAATTAAATGTAAGTTTTCTTAATAATACTATTTTAGATTTGATCAAATAATTTATTGTAGGATATTGCATGTCTATATTTTTTAAATGTTAATATATTAATAAAAAAATTACAATAATCATTTAAGAAATGTCACATTAATGTTAATTATTATTAAAATATATCAATAAATAGTTTTAAGCTAAAATAAATATGATAATAAAATGATTGTTTTAATATTTAATTTATGTGTTAATAATAATATTGTTATAAATATAAATTATATCGATATTATAATTGTAGATAAAACATCTAATAAACAATTTTTAAAACTAACTTATCAATTATCATTAACATAATATTGTTTGATCGATAAATATGGAAAGTGTCTTAAATGTTTTTCTATTTTTCTATTTTCTATTTCTAACAAGGTATGGAACATCATTTCATGTCCATGTACATAAAAAACTAATCATAATGGACATATATTTTAAAAAGACCTAAAATGATAAAATAACTCTTTATGCAAAAAATAAAAATAATAATTTTTAAATGATTTTAAAGTAAAACAAAATAAATCTTAAGTAAATAAAATTAGCTCTTCAAATTCATCATTTATTGAGATGGGATTATTAATTCTCTAGATCCAACTATAGGCATCAAATGATCGCCTCCTCTCCATGATTGGGTAAATTGAGTTTTGATCCAATACTTCAAAAATAAATTTTAGAATATTTGGTATTGGTTATTTAATTCAAGATGACCATGTTAAAATGATTGGTCTCACTTGAAGAAAACTTAATGATGACACATGTAATGAGGTTGAAGCTCAAACATTCATCCTTGGATTGTAAATTTGTGAACTATATTGAACTTGTATGGTGGAGATTGAAGGATGTTTAAGGGTGGTTGTTAATACCGTTAGAATTCGAAGATGATTAGTTAGAAAATCAAGAACATCTTCCAAAATACCTATCCTTTTTTGGACTTATTTAAGAATTACACTCTCAAATATATTTGTAAAGAGATTAATGGGGAGGCCAATATCCTACCTAATTATGCTTTCGAGATGGCATAGGGATGTGCAATTAACAAGGTGGGCGCTTGGGTACCACTTAAATCAAAATTTGATACATCTTCAAGTACACCATCAAATCCCCCTTGTGGCACATAGCGTAAGCTATTGGAGGTTGACGGAATTAATAAGATTTGATTTGTACATTTTATAATATCCATCTCTTGCTTCCTAAAGTTTGGATGCTAATCATGAATGTGATTGTTCTATATCCCATTGCATTATAGAGGTATCTAATATTGACGCACATGATGAAAATGGGTCTCTCTTCCATGTCTTGACTACAAATATATTTTTTATTTGTTCTATAGCAAGTGTATCGTAGCATTTGGGATTACTTGAAGGTAAGTAGGGTTTTTATAGAAATCTTAGCATAACTCATTTATTTTGCTACCTTGACTCTTTTTCATTGCCCACAAAATCATGGATACGTCTATTAGATTGGTAAAAAAAAAGGTAGATGACATTTGTTGGGGGGGTTATCAAGTTGTGCCCAAAATGACTAGGCCATGGTGTTCTTATATTCTCTCAACATTCACACATAATGAGGCTCACAAGAGGAGGAAAGTGTGGAAATGGCTCAAATTTCTCAAATAGATGCTTGGGTTTGCATTAATAGATAACGTTACATAACTCAATTCCTTGATTTCTAATAGCAAGAATAACATTTAGATCTAACTCCTCTTTTCTTTTTCTTGCATTGCATAGATATAAATTTATTATGTTAGGGCATTTTGTATATTACTACCCCTATCGTAATGAGCTGGTTTGTTATTTAGGTTTATAGGAGTATTTTGTATTCCAACCCTATATTATGATAGGTTGGTTGAATATATAGGACAGCAGGGAACCTTTGATTGCTAGCCATTGGTGTGTCTATGGTGTCCGCTGAAATATAAAGCTAACCTTACGGATATTTCTTCTTCTTTCATGATCTACATTTGATGGCGATGATGATCAGTAAACCCACCACAAAAATCATTCTTGAAATATATTTTTCTTGAGTATTTAAAGACAGCCTTATACTTTGACTTCCATGAAATTAAGAAAACTCAATATTTTATAATGGTAATGCATAACCAACCAATCATACTTTTCTTCCATTCATCTTTTTTTTTTTTTTTTGATTCAATGAGAACCATTCTTGAAATATTATTTTCTTGAATATTTAAAGATAGTCTTCTACCTTGACTTCCATGAGATTAAGAAAACTCAAAATGTCACATGTCCTTTCTACACTTGAAACAAGTTCCTCGAAATGATTTCCCACTATTTCATTTCTAAAATACCTTCCTCTACCTTTCTGATATCCATCAAATATTTCATTATAGTATTAATTATCACCTCTTTTTTCTTTAATATCTTTATTATAATGTCTTCTACCAACACCTTTATGCCTTCCTCTATGGATTCTACTACCTTTTCCTCTATCCTTTTTGTCTCATCTCAAATCTTTTATTCAACATATCTTTTATCGTAGGGAAAACTAATCAATCTATTTATATATCTTGTCACTTTTATTAATTATATTCACTATAGCTAGAACTAATTGTTAACTTATATAATTCTTCAGTATTTAATAACATAATTTTTTTGTATCAAATTTAGCAATCTTTTCAATAAATGTAACTAATAGTTTGTAGGTATAAAATTAATTTTCAATTTTGACATCATCATATTCCATTTTATTATATTTTCTTACATCTCCAATTAAATTTCTAATTATACCCCTTTCCACCACATTGCAACATGTCCTTTTAATTTCAATTTAGTAAAGAAAACCCTTTTGGGACCTAAAATTTCCTCATAATCAAAGTATTTTTCTAGATAATGTTTCTAATCTATTAATTCTTCATGATTCAAACTTCTAAAATAATTAAGTCTAATATTAATTATATTGGCTTCTTACCAATTTTTGAAATGGATTTCAACATATTTATCCAATCTAGAGATTTTCCTCTTATTCTTCTATAATAGTTTGGTATCTATTGAATTCTCGTATACATATTTCTTCTTCTTTTATTTTCTTCTTTATTAGTCTAATTGTGGCTTTATTGTATCCTCTTCAATAGCATCCAACTATATTTATTCATTCCTCATATTTTTAAATATTCCTTTTATCCTTGTAGTAATGGTAACAAAACCTTGGCCCCTACCACTCTTTGTATATGCATGCTAAATTTCTAATCTATTCCAAACTACCTCAAATTTGGTAATTTTTTTGCAAGTAAATTTCCTTGATATATGTTCTACTCAACACACAATATTGGAAGATATCTAGTATTTCTTTCTTTCCTTAGGATTAAGATCTTACTTTGATACCACTTGTTGTAGTCATGGATAGAGGGATCAATTGATAGCCATCCAACCATATATCCAACAAAAAAAACACTTGATAAATTAAAAATTTGGAATAAAATATCACATTGAATGAATTAAATAATTCTCTTATTAATTTTTAGTTTTAATTAAATAAAAAAGCTTTGTTGAAAGGGCTTATAATCGAATGCAACCTCAATTTTTAATAAGGAATTATAAGAAAAATTAATATATGATTCTCCAATTGCAATCTTATAAGCTAATATATGTAATATATGATGCTCTTGTACACTCTTGAATTAATATCAAAATATTATGAACTTTTGATACTTGATAATTATTTCATAACTTAAAATGAATTTTATTTAATAGCATGTGTGAATTTTATTTTATTTTTTTAATATTTTAAACTAGTAAAATTTTATGGCACCAACCAACAATATAGTATAATATTGAACACAATTTAGAAATGTAAAATTGTACTATAGAGGGAATTTCATTTTGATGAATGCAATTATATGTATGCATTGAAACTCAATGTGGTCCTAATAATGAATCTCCCTAGGTCCAATAAGTTTATGCATGTCTTCAAATTTTTGGTGCACAACTCTATTAGGTCCTTTTTAAGAAATTTGATAAGTCATTTTAAATTAATCAATGTTCAAAATTATATGATAATCATGTGGCATAATAAAATATGAATTGATAAAACTTTATTATTAATTTGGAGGCTCTATAAGTAATATATTATATCACACAATCTTTGATGTGTGTGAAATGGTGAATTTAATAGAAATTTTCAAAAGAAATGAAAGAAAAATTTTCAAGGATGTAATATTTCTATTACACCCTTAATACTCTTGCATCACATGTTAAAATTTGATAGCCACTTCAATTTAGAATACCATGAAAAAAATAATTTTTCATGTGCATAAATATAGATGATTCTCATAAGTAAAATAATAATAATTTGATACTAGATATATCTCCATGTAACAATCACAAAATTCATCTTAGATGTGGAATTAGATTGCTTATGCAATTTGGAAATGTGAGTGCAAGGGAAACCATTGATTTTTCTCACCAATAGTAGTAGCATGAAGACTATTTTTAAAGCTATTATTGTGTATTTGAGATTGCTAACCATGACTCATCTATAGCCTTATAGTTTTGGATTGATGAATTATTTTAGTGCTAAAGTTATACCTATTTTTTATTAATGTTTTTTCTCATATGTTGTTAATCCTTTCCATGAGGAGCTAGTATACGATTTCCAGGTGATTGTTTTTAGTGATAGAATGCTTGGGAAATCTATTTTTATCATTGTTAGAGTGTGTATACAACCAATCCCTAGATCATGAAAATATCATTTAGTTATAAGAGCTATCAAACTTCTAAAGTGGTCTCATGAGTTAAAATTTTTAGAAGTGAAGATGAACAACTATAAAATAGAAAACTTATTTCAATTGTAAATGATATTTTATCCAATGCATAATCAAATGAAGAAAGTAATAAAATAAATTAGCAAATCAAATGCATAAAATAGAAAACTCCACTAAGAAGAGAGACTCATATTTATATTATCTTCAAAATATATATTATATATATGTAATACTTCCTATCTCCTCTCCAATATTCAATCATTTAGCACTTGCAAATAGTGTCTTTTTGCTCTTGCTAATTATACATCCATACTACAATATTAAGGCTTATTTATATAGCATCTTCACCCCCTAAATTGGGTGTCCAAGTTGGTTATCATATCCCATTACCTCCCTTGGATAAATTTAAAAATTTTAATCTATGAGATAATGTAGGTTCCATTATTCACCTACCTAATTTGGACATCTGGTTGGTATTAGTTTCTAACCAATTTGGGTGGTTATTTTTATAACTGTGAGTTATTTGATCTAATAATAGCCACCCAAAATGACAAAAAAGAGATCATAAAAACCCCCTTAATAAGTTCAATTCCCAAAATAAACTTATCCTCCTAGATTCCCTCCTAGTAAATAGTAAATCATTATCGATAAAAATAGTTATCACTATTGGTAAAAAAATTTTATTGTAGTAGTAAAAATTAATTATCGCAATAGTAAAAACCCTAATGGTAATTTTTTTTACTACTTATGATAAACCCCTCATCCTTACAAATAATTTATAAACAAGATTAGGAGTAATTAAATACATAGGATTTAAGAGGTTGATGGCATCTTAATCCTAACATTCTCCCACTTGACATCATACATTGTAAATACATCTATCAGAAAATAGAAGTCAACTAAGTATTATGAACAAGGCTCATGACCTCCATACACCACATGCACAATTTTCTATGCTCGTAGGTTTAGTAAGTGAATTTGTAACATTCTCTTGAGTGTCAATATTATTTAGCTCTATTTGTCCAATAACAATCATTTCACAAAAAAATAAATATACATGGGTCACACATTCTTAATTTATGCATGGAACATAGGATTCTTGGCCAAAAAATTGAACTTTCTCTATCACAACCAATTTCAATAGTCTTGTAATCAAAACCAATACCCATTCACAATATAATTTCTAACCATTTCCTCCTCCTTAGAGACATGATTAACATCCATATTCTCTACTTTCATGATGCATAAAGAAACCATAGGTTGCCTCTTACTCATCCAACTCACTTCTACTCCAAACAAAGTAAACACATATCTAGTAGTGGACCTTCGAATTTTGAAGTCACCTAAACTCTTTAGTTTTATTAAAATATTAATATGCACCCTCTTTTTATTCTTTATCCTCATTCCCAAACCCATATATTTGTTCTTCTCGAGGTTTATCTTCCTTCTTAGTCTCAAATTGCACTCTCTTTTCCTTATCTTTATCTTTCGGTTGTACAAGATTGGAAATAGCTCTAAGTTCCCTAAAAGAGAACATCAATCTATTATATCTAATTTTCTTGGCTAGTGGATTCCATAGTCCATAAACCTTAATATTCTCACATATCTAATGAAAATACACCTTTCAACTCTTCGATCCAACTTAGTTTTCTTTACTTTAGGCATATGAACATAAGCCTCACAACCAAAAAACATGAAATACGAAGTATAAGTTTTGATTACCTATCCACACTTCATTTAAGGTATAGAATCAAGATCCTTACAAGGAGATCTATTTAAGAAGTAACATGAAGTACTCACAAATTTTTCCCAAGAGTATGTTTTCCAAATTTGAGCCACTTAACATACTTCTAGATTTTTTCATAATTATTTCGCTCATCCTTTCTTTCACCTCATTTTGATGAGGAGTGTATGGAGTATTCTTTTATCTAACAATTCTTGCATTCTTAAAAAATCATCAAATTCCTTAGGACAATATTCCCCTCCATTATCATATATAAAAAGCATTATGTTATAATCTAATTGCTTTTCAATTAAGGCCTTAAATTCTTTAAACTTAGTGAGAAATTTATATTTATGTCTCATAAAATAAATCTAGGTAAATCTTGAAATATCATCAATTAAGGACAAAAAATATATAGACTTTCCAAAAGATTCAATATACATAGGACCAAAAATATCTTAATTAATAACCTCTAATTTAATCTTAGCTTGATTACTACTTGAAGGGGAAATGATTTTTTTTGTTTACTAAACATAGAACGTTCATAAAACTCAAAATTCTTATTAGAATAATAGAATTCGTCTAAATTATTACTTAAAATAGTCTTTACACTAGAATAACTTATGTGGCCCAATCTATCGTGCCATAACATACATGTATTTTTAGTTTTCCCAGTTACATTGGTAGAATTCAAAATAGTGGTATCATCTAGCTTAAATAGAGCTCTCATCCTTGTCCCTCTCACTATCACCAAACCCCTTTTCACAAATCTGTAACCATTCTTATCAAATATTACATGCATACTTGAATCATTTAACTTAGAAACTAAAATTAAACTTCTAGCTAATAAAGGAATATTTAAAAAACTAGGTATAGTTTTTAACATCCCATTACTGAAACAAAATTACATCTTTCCTCATCCAAAAAATGGATATGAACTAATATCCCCAATGCATACTTCTCCTCTATCATATTCTTCATTTATGGAAAACCACTCCTTCTGAGGAGTCATATGATAAGAGCATACTAAATCAATCAACCAATGTTCATTAGATATAATATTGCCTAAAGAAATCAAAGCTTCCTCTCCTAAATCAAAGGACTTCTTTGTTGTGGAATCCCACTATTTCTTTTTGTTTTTGTATTCTTGAATTACATGTCCCCTTTTTCTATAGTTCCAACACTTAACTCTATTACTTTTACCTAGAGTCTTAGATATACTCTTGGACTTGTCCTTAGGCTCCTTTAAATCTCCTTTAGATCCAATTCTTTCCTTGGACCTTCCCCTGACATGAAGAGCATTTGATGAGTTATCCATAGCCTTATTTCTTATTTCCCATGAAAATAGTGTTGCAACAATAGCATCCATCTTTAAATCTTTGAGATTATCACTAATAACAAAGATTAAATTCTCCCATGACTTAGGAAAAGAAAAAATTAACATGATACACTTATCTTCTTCATCTATCTTAATATTAACTGGCTCAAAATAAAATAAAATGTACTCAAATTATTTTCTATCAAATCACCCTCCTTAATTGTAAGGGAAAATAATTTTCTTCTTTAAAACAACTTATTTACCAAACTCTTGGCTTTGTAGATATCACCCAATTTTTTCCATAGATCGTATGTTATTATCTCCTTAGAAACATTCAGTAGGACAAAGTCTATAGGACAAATATGGATGGTTTCTTGTGCTTTATTATCCATCTTATCCCACTCATCCTCATCTATCTTGTTTGGTTTCTTTTTCATTGTTGTTGCCAACCATTGATCCCTTTCTTCAAAGGAGATCCTCTATTTTCAACTTCCATAGCTCATAGTTGGTTCCATTGAATTTTTCAATATCCAATCAAGATGAGGATGTAGCCATGACTTCTACATAAATATGCAAAATAAATTCAACCAGAACTCTCAGCACAACTAAAAAATCCTTCACACTTCCAGCCAAGAAGCAAACATAGCTAGGCATTGATACCAAATTTTAGAAATGAAGATGAACAACCATAAAATAGAAATATGATTTTAATTTTAAATTATATTTTATTTAGTGCACAACTAAATGGAGAATGCAATAAAATAGATCAAAACATCAAATAAATATAGAAGAAAAGAATTAAACACGGTTTTTATTTAGTGCACAACCAAATGGAGAATGCAATAAAATAGATCAAAAATCAAATAAATATAGAACAAAAGAATTAAACACATAACACAATGTTTACATGGAGAAACCATTTTGATAAAAAAAACTCCACTAAGAAGAGAGACTCGGATCTTTATTATATTCAAAATAGAGATTGCATACAATATTTCCTTTCTCCTCTTCAATATTCTATCCTTTAGTACCTAAAAATAGATTTTTTTCACTCTTTCTAATTACACATCCATACTGCCATCTTAATTCCTATTTATATTGCATTTTCACCTCCTAAATGTAGCATCCAAGTTGGTTATATGAAATCCTACTTCACATCCTTTGTATAAATCTAAGTATTTAATGAATAAGATAATATAGGTTGCAACCACTTTACTCACCTAGCTGATTTGGACATATGGTTAGTGTTAGTTTCTAACCAATTTGGATGGTTATTATTTATAACCACAAGTTGTTTTATCTTTACTAATAACCACCCAAAATGAGAAAACAACCTCCTAACAACCCCCCTTAAGAATTTGATACCCAAAAAAACCTTATCCTCCTAGGTTCCCTCATGGTAAATAGTAAATCATTGGTGATAAAAATTAGTTATTGACCCCTAGTAAAAACTTAGTTACTATACCAATAAGACTTAATTATCGTAACAATAAAACCATTATGGTAAAAATATTTATTGTTGATGGTAAATCCCTCATCCCTTACAAATGATATACAAACAACAATAGGATTAATTAAATACATAGGATTTAATAGGTTAACGAAACCTTAAATTTGTCCCATGAGTTAAAATATTGTGTGACCTTTAGACTAAATTGTACAAATTTTATTTAATATAATTGGGATGATTTTCTTTCAAGAAAGGGTAAATGATCCATGCACTCATGGGTAAACCCACAAAAGTGGTTTACAATTGAAGTGAGAAGCAAAATTTGAAATAATTGACCCCATGGCAAAATATTTCATTTTTGGGGTTCAAGCAAACTATTTGGTTCAAACGAACCAAAAGAGGGTTCGCTAGAACCTAGGTTCGAGTGAACCCATTTAATGAAATTCCCCACCATTCTCGCTAAAAAAGACATGGAAAACCCATCTTGAAAAAGGGTTTGAATGAACCGTGGTTCACTTGAACCCTAGGGGTTAACTTGAACCCCCCCGATTCGGGTGAACCCCCCTTTTCCCACCTTCCTACTCTCTAGCACAAAAAAATTTAGATTTTTTGCCCTTCGAAGCTCGGGTTGAGGATGAAAATGGAGGAGACTTCAAAAACCCAACTTGAATTAGGTAGTCCTCGGAATGAGCTATCCAATGACTATAATTTTAATACGTTTTGGTTTTATTATGTATTTGTTTTTTTAGTTTTATTAAACATAGGTTTTTCACAAAAAATCAACCCCTTTGTTCTGCACATGTGGAAAAATAATAAATTATAAAAACTAAATTGAAAAATATGAGTGCAACAGATATTGAAGTCCTTGTTCCAACAAAAAAAGAAAAATTGAATTTCAACACATACAAAAAAAGTTACGCATTATACGGTCTCCCTATGTCTGAATTGTAATTGGTTTGAATTCGAAACTTGATTAAGGAAAAAAAATCAATAAAACACTATCTAACCAATTGGAAGCACTAGATATCAGAGTTAAAAATCTAAATTCGAAAGAATTAGAATTTTATCCTTCATGTAAAAAAAATTATGCATTATACGGTGAACGTCACTCCTTAAAAATGTTGTTTTCTGAAAAAAAATTAGTTTTTGAGGGAGATGGAAAAAGAAGTGCAATCTGATTCCAAAATTTTTGAAAAAAATATATTTAGAATCTATAGACAAAATGTCACAAAACTCTAGTTTGAATCATCTTCAAATTCCTCACGGTTTAGCCGATATAGGTGCTCGAAAGTGAAGATTTAGTTAAAAAAAATATTTCAGTGTCCAGTTTGGCCAAAAATTGTAAACCCGTATTGTGGTATCACCCTCCGATGTAAGCATATACACTACCATGCCTTAGCACCATAGTGCATAATTATACATGTAGCTTCTTGGACCATGCATATTACACATGATACCAAAAACCATGTAGTGTACATCTTTACATAGGTCCTTGCTTCAGGTTCCACTCAAGTAGTGCTTGAAACCATGTCACGAATTTAATAACAACCTCCATCTTCATGAACATAGAAATTATAAATGTGCATTTATAATAATTAAATAACAAGGGATATTTTAGGAGCTAGACATTGTAAATATGTACCTAGACATCTCCACAAGAGTGTGACATATACAAAACATACAAATTAATAAAATAGTATGACCTAGTTCTATTGTTCTTCTTTGTCTAACACTTTATCTTCACATTGATTCCATGTGCTTAAAACACGTCTACGGCCTCATTTGGAGCATTGTCTTCTCAACCACTTAGGATCCAAATCATGAATTATGATTGAAACCATGATCAATTGAGTCTATGATGTGAATGTGTTCTTTTGTGTGTATTTTTGCTATTAAAAAATGACTTATGATTATGCTATTGAATATAGGTCTTAGATACACTTCTTGAAACTCTTGGCTTGCACATTTATGGATAACAATATATTCTAGAGTTATTGGCCAAAAAGTGTGAGATTTGAAATTTTTGAAATTAGAGGATTAGCTATAGGTTCTATTAAGGGGACATAGCTATACGTGTGATCTAATCTATTTAGATAAAAATCTTGAAAATTAGATGTATATTGAGTTGATAGATTTAATATAATGTAATAAAAATAAAAATTTAAGATTAACATATACACCAAAAACTAAATTGAATATTCAAATACTATATATAAAATATCAACAGAAATTAACATCAACCAAAAAAAACATAGAAATATAAAACATAATTCTTATAATTCTTATAAAGAACATTCAAAATAATCTCATAAATTTTGAAAACCTTTTCCTACACATTGTTCACATTTATTCTTTAAATACCAAACACCAAAAATCTTAAATTGTTCACCATAATCCTTAAAAAGAACATTCAAAATAATCCCATAAATTTTGAAAACCTTATCTACACATTGTTCACCTTGCAACCAATGCTTGACAATTGTAAATGAAATGGATATTTAAGCTTAGATTATCTATGTTAGGAAAAACACACGTAACAATCCAAATATAAGTGACGTGTGAATGCCCAAATATGATAGTGGACGCTAAATACTCGGGTTGTGACATCCAATTTAAGTGAGAATGGAAAGGAAATACTTTTCTTTAGCGCACGAGAAATGCGTTTCTACTACAGCGAAAATCCAAGCTACTTTTACAAAGTGGGCCAACCATTCCTTCCATGTGCTTGCCATGTGCCACCCTACTAATGAAACACAAATTAATTTAATAAATTAGGCTTTTTTAACATAATTAATTTAATGATATTTTGTTTCGGACCATACTGCATGATCCATCATCCGGGTGATAAGGAGAAAGAGAGAAGTCATCCTCATGATGGATCATGGAGTATGATCTGATGTAAAAACTTGCACATAGTTATTCCAAAAATCTTGTTCACATAATTAATTTAATTTAATTAAATAAATATAATTAGTTTATATGATAGTTGAGAATGATAATTTGATATTTGTACTTTATGAATTGAATAAGATGGATGATATATTTAGTTTAATAATAAGGGTGATGTGTTTCAATTTTTTTAATTTTTAATTTTTTTAAAAAGATATTCTTATTCAAAATTTCACTTTCTTTCACTTATAATTCTTATAATTTGAAAATGATGGAACTAGTAATTTCTAGATTTTGTGTATAATATTCTAAATACAGATATTTTTAAATTTAAATAAAATAAATTTTAAAAAGTTATGCAAATTTTAATATTTTTTTATAGTTAAAGAGTAATTTTAATGAATTGAATAAGATGAATGATATACTTAGTTTAATAATAAGGGTGATTGTATAACAGAATGTTTCAATCTTTTAATTTTTTTTTATAAGATATTCTTAATCAAAATTTCACTTTCTCTCACTTATAATATTAATAATTTGAAGACGATGGAACTAGTAATTTCTAGATTTTATATGTATATTCTAAATACATATATTTTTAAATTTAATAAATTAAATTTGAAAAAAGTTATGCAATTTTTAATATTTTTTATAGTTAAGAGTATTTTTAAAAAATATAAAGCTGTAAATTCTTTAACATAAATTAGTAACATCAATATCTAGTATGTAGATAATTTTTCATTATTTTATGTTGTATATTTTTGTTTATTATTAAATTTTGGTGTGAAATGAATTATAATTTAGATATAATTTTATTTCATAATACATAACCCTTTTTGTATATGTCCACTTGTTTTTGTTGAGAAAATGGCATTAATATGCGGCGCACTAATATTGTTTAGAATTATTATTTTAAATAAATATACTTAAGCAATTATAATTAGTTTATATGATAGTTGGGAATGATACTTTGATATTTGTACTTTATGAATTGAATAAAATGGATGATATACTTAGTTTAATAATAAAAGTGGTCTTATAATAGTGTGTTTCATTTTTTTATAAAATGCTTTTAATCAAAATTTCACTTTCTCTCACTTATAATACTAATAATTTGAAAATGATGGAACTAGTAATTTCTAGATTTTGTATATAATATTCTAAATACAAATATTTTTAAATTTAAATAAAATAAATTTAAAACAGTTAGGCAATTTTAATATTGTTTATAGTTAAAGAGTATTTTTAATGAATTGAATAAGATGAATGATATACTTAGTTTAATAATAAGGGTGATATTATAATAGAATGTTTCAATTTTTTATTTTTTTTTAATAAGATATTCTTAATCAAAATTTCACTTTCTCTCACTTATAAAATTAATAATTTGAAGATGATAGAACTAGTAATATCTAGATTTTATATGTATATTCTAAATACATATATTTTAAAATTTAATAAACTAAATTTTAAAAAATTTATGCAATTTTTATTATTTTCTTGTAGTTAAGAGTATTTTTAAAAAATATAAAGCTATAAATTCTTTAACCTAAATTGGTAACATCAATATCTAGTATGTAGACAATTTTTCATTATTTTATGTTGTATATTTTTGTTTATTATTAAATTTTGGCATGAAATGAATTATAATTTAGACATAATTTTATTTCATAATACATAACCTTTTTTGTATATGTCACTAATATTGCTTAGAATTATTATTTTAAATAAATATAATTAAGTAATTATAATTAGTTTATGTGATAGTTGAGAATGATACTTTGATATTTGTACTTAATGAATTGAGTAAGATGGATGATATACTTAGTTTAATAATAAGAGTGTTCTTATAATAGTGTGTTTCATTCTTTTAATTTATTTTTTTTATAAAATATTTTTAATCAAAATTTCACTTTCTCTCACTTATAATACTAATAATTTGAAAATAATGGAACTAGTAATTTCTAGATTTTGTATGTATATTCGAAATACATATATTTTTAAATTTAAATAAAATAAATTTAAAAAAGTTATACAATTTTTAATATGTTTTTATAGTTAAGAGTATTTTTAAAAAGCCACATTTATTAGTAACATATATTTTTTTACAAAAAAAATGAAGCTGTAAATTCTTTAACATAGATTGGTAACATCAATATCTAGTATGTAGATAATTTTTCATTATTTTATGTTGTATATTTTTGTTTACTATTAATTGTTGATGTGAAACATGAATTATAACTAACATAATTTAATTCATAATGCATAACATTTTTTTGTATATATCAAATTGTTTTTGTTGGAACAAGGACATTAATATGTAGTGCACTAATATTTTTTAGAATCATTACTTAAAAAAAATCTATGTGTGGGGCATAGACCTTGATGTTTGGTGAAACCCAACATTGAATAGAAATATAAAATAAATATAATAATTAAATGAAATATATTCAAAACTATACTTTTTGGTAAGTTTAATTTGAGGGCTATGATCTTGTATATTATTATGTGATGTTGATTCCATTTTTTTCTTCAACCTAAGGTTTGAAAGAGAAAAAATTGAGGGCTAGCTTGGAAAGGGTCATCTAAAGACCTTCATTGCAAGGACCTTTGTTCAAAGGTCCCTTAGTTGACCCCAAAAAGAAAAATATTCTTTGTATAAATAAAACATCATAAATGATTTGATATGAAAAAAGTGATCCCAAATTTTGGATCACTTCCTAGTGGAACTTCGAATTTGTGAATACTCTCCCTCCAAATATCAATTTCACTTAGGAAAAATATAGTTTAGGAGACAAGACTTGAATAATATTTTAAAAGGGTGGTGGAGTGAATCTAATGTCTTCTTGGATACCAAGATGTTTATATTCAACAAAAGGCTCAACTTCGTCAAAGGAAAGTTGAAGAACTGGAACAAGACTTCATTCCATAACATCTTTAAAGAAGAAAAAAAGACTTGAAACAGAGATGGAAAATTTAGGTGAAATGGTCATTCTTAAGGGAATGGAACACACAGAATAAACAAAAGAAAAAGAGCTCATGGAAGAATATGTTGAAATATAGGCTAGCGAAGAGTGTTGTTAGAAATCAAAATCATGGGAAGTTTGGTTATAGGAGGGAGACTTCAACACCAAATTCTTCCACAACACTAAGAAAATCTAAAGAGGATGGAATATTATTACACATTGCCCAAAATAGCACAAATTTGGTATAAAACCCTATGTGTAGTGAACCCTAACCCATTTTTGTATATTGTTTCATTTTGGTGAACCTGAGTTTTGAACATTCTAATTTTTGATTTGGAGTACATTTAAGGCCTATATCTAGGATTTGCATAAGTTTGCATTGCATTGCATTTCTTTGCATCTCATTTAGGGTTGTCAAAATTGCATTAATTTACATTGCATATAGGGGTTTTAGGATTGCATATCTTACATTCTTTAAATCTAAAAATAAAAATAAAAAATTCATCTTGCATATAATTTTACATTTTGCATTTGAAAATTGGATCAAAATTATATTACAAAAAGTGTCATATAGGTCATCATTTCTCCTTCATTTCACTTGCATTTAGACATTAAATTCTAGAAAATATTTCCATTGAAGTTATAGTTTGAAACTAGGCATAAAAAATACATAAAACAACTTAAAATTTGTATTTTTCACCTTTTTAAAACCCTAATCTAGGACGCATTCACCCAAGGTGGTGAATGAGTCCTTGTACAAAAATTTTAGCAAAATTTTTGGGTGCTTTTTAATCTCTAGTTTGCATTTATATTACTATTTTCTCATCTGAGAATTCAACTTCTAAAACAGCTTGTTTATGCATTCAAATTATTGCTCATTTAGTTAGATTTTGCATAATTGTGGAGAACATTTTCTTGCATATTTTAGTTAAAATTAGTGTTAGATTCATGTACTTTTCTTTCATTTACAACATCACTGGATCATTAGATAGGTTAATTTACATTTTACAATCATTAGAAAATAAAAATAAAAACCAAAAACATCAAAAGAAACAAACAAAAAATGGTTAACCTTGGAGAAAGCATATCACTCAAACCCTTTAGTAGCGATGAATTTGAAATGTTAGATGAAGCACTTGAGGACTTCATCTCCAATAGATCATCCACTAAAGTTTTGATACAACAGAATGCACACATAGACAATCACGAACCCTAATTGTTCTTCTCCCGATACTTCTCCTACTTGTGACGATTGTTGTAGCAAACTCATAATGCATTTTCGAGAGAAAAGTTTGTTGTTAGGATGAATAGAAGATCCAACATTTGTAGGTTTTTCCCTGCATTGGGGTTTCCTGGGTATATCTGTGTTATTATCTTTTTGTGATTGGCTTCTTGTGATTTTTTCTTCCGCTGTTATTAGTTGTTAATTAACCCAGTTTTGTTAATTGTTATAAATCATATTTCTTTCTGTGAATTTATTGTGCAATTAATTTGTTGTTGGGTTATAGAAATTAACAGAAACACTATCAAAAGGTTTGAAGTAGTAGTTATAAGCTTACCATTTCTAGGAAGATTCATAAGCCGAACCATAACTACAAGATGTTTGAAAAGCTGAAACCAAGCTAGACAGAAAATTGCAGGAGGTCGACTCTGGCAAAGGAAAGAAAATTTCTCTACAGAAAATCAAAATGTTGTTGTGCTTGTTGTCGACCAAGTGGAATGTGAAATAAGTTGTTTAAGGAATCCAACAAAAGAAAAAGAGTAAAGTCGTGAGTTTGAAGATAAGGCAAAAGACTTAGTTCTAGCTTTAGCTATCAGAAGTAGGAGAAAAAGTCCAAGAGAATTGTGTTGAAAGTGGACATCATTTGTAAAGAATGCAAGTGAATGGTCATGAAGACTATTGCAGACATGGAAGGTGTTGACTCTATGCAAGAAGACTCCAAGGATTAGAAAATCACCATCATAGGAGATGCAGATCCAATTTCCATTATCAACAAGCTAAAGAGGTTTGGAAGCTCAAAAGTAGCGAGCATTGAGCCTATGACAGAATCAGGAAAGAACCCACCAATATGAAGGAGGTCAAAGATCAGAAGATTCTTAATTTTTCAAGACAGAGATGCCGCTATTTAAGAGGATCGCTGAGTATGTTAGGAGCCATTTGATGAGATCATGGAAAAGTATTTAGATTAGTTATATTTGCTTAAGTCATAGCCGCAACTATTAAAGGCCCCACTATTTCATAGGAGGTACATAGCCATAGCTATTTGTTGTTGTTTGAAGGAGTTCGCTTGAAGAGGAGGCATGTGAAGCTGCCGAATAAGGGAAATTGCAAGAAGATAGATCGATGCTTTGAATTTATGACTTTCGTAGCAGTTTAAGGAAGGTGCCATTATTAAGGATCTAAAGATTCTAGATTTTGGAACATCAAAGAAAGGAAGTTTTAGTTGTGATTAAGGGGGAGTGTTGGAAAGTGCAATCCCAACTACTCAAATAAATGCAATCACATACAATGGAACAGGGTGTAGCTGCAAAGCAATTGATATGATAGGCTTTCATTATGGTGGCTTATCCTTACCTCCATCTTCCCTTCTTAATTATTATCTGACAACAACCCATACGTATCCCATGCTCAATAATCCTATGCATAGATTGATGGTTATTTGTCTATATATTGTTCAAGTCTGTATTGTTGAAAGCACTCTTAGATGATTCCATCTCTATAGAGTTGTAAGGGTATTCATCCAACTAAGAGATGTAGGAAGTCTGTAATGATGGTGTTGTATGAATGAGTAGAAGCTTAGAGTATTTATGTAATGTTTTGATCAATATAAAATATCCATTTGTTTTAAGTTTTATCCTCCCTTTCAAATTTTATCATTTCCCTATATAGTTTGTAACAATGTGTTTATATTTTATTTTCTTTATTGAATTTTTCTATGTGGTTTCTATTAAATGTGCTCATAATTTAATTTTCTTACAATCTTTTGCCATGCAGTTTTTGTAAGATGTGCTTGGAAAATGTCATTAGGAATCATGGTCTGTGCTGCCCAAAATGCCACCAACCATTGAAGTAAGTTGAGGGAATCCTCACCTTGTAGATATCATTTTGAAATTGATTGGAATTAAGTACCACTAAATCTGTAGATACCATTCTAAAGGCTGCCCTAGTTTATGATGTTTTTGTAAACAAGAGAAATTTTGTAGTTAGGGAAAAATGTTCAACAACATAAAAAATAAAGAGACATGGGTTGATACTTACCTTCTACTCAATTAGTAGAGAACCCGACCACTAACCCAGCGCCTCTGCAATTGCCCTCATATGCATGAATGCAAAATATGGAAGAAAGGAGAGACATTCAACATCTATATTAGTCTTTGCCCACATCACACTAGGCTACAACACATCTCCAACACTTGGAATCTAGGATGTAGGCATGTGAGTTGTCTTCCAAATGCCATCTTGCCTGGTTCGCAGGCCACATTAAACATTAGAAATTTAGTAAATTTTTGAGAAAAACTTCCAATGCAAACTAATGAATCTCGAACAATATTAATACCGATATGATCTATGAAAACATTAGCTTAAATTTTATCTCCTCATTTTTTATTCGTCGAAGGTTTTCCTCTCAAATTTATAATTAGAAAAAGCTAAAAACCCCAACAAAATATGACCCACCAATCATAAAATCAAGAGAAATTTGATTTGAATGTTTTGGAAAGCCAGACTTTGATTTAGGTTTATATCTTCCCTCTTGCATGCAAACCGACAGATTAATAATGCCCTTCGTTTGAGACAAAAACATTAGTCACCACCTATATAGACAGGGACTAATAAGTTTCTTTCACAACCTTCATGATGGGGCTTGAAACTAAAAGAGAGTAAATCTTATAGACGTTTTTTTTCAAAAAAGTGACCTACAAAGATGCCTTTATATTCCCAAATCAGCATTTTCTATGGCCTTTCATCCCTCGTGCCTTCTTCGTCTCATAGCTTCCTATTCACAACATGGAAAAATTGTGTATTCTACTTGGCTCTTGTTCCTAGTGACAAATTTGTTGTAGGTAATCAAGATGTGTTCTCTAAAAGGTCAAAATTTCTTAACAGCCTACCACTTCAATGCAAGCTGCTAAAATAGTCATACCAGGTAGAGCATATAGGCCATGTTGCCATACAAATCAACAAGTGAATTGTGTTAATAGGGCTAATATTCTCTCTTAGTTTGCACATTACTACTGCAATTTCCTTTCCTTATCCTTGTCCATATTATTCTCAAATACCACAAAATTAGATTGATGCTTATACGTTATTCCAAAATTCCCACTTTGGCATAAGTAGATTTTGCTAACAAGGTTATAGAATTTGGCTTTACACCTGCCAATTGTATTTTTCTGGAAACTTCTAAAGCCTTTTCAACAAATTTATCATTTTCCTATAGTTTCCATTCCATGAGACCATATTTCTTTGAAACATCATGTCAAGACTCAACGGTTCTAGATTGTCAATTCTTCCACATTTTGAAATGCATAAAATTTCTTTTCTCTTGGGCATTCTGTCAAATAGTTTCTACTCTATGTAAATGCTTCTACATTTTGCATGCATGAATCAAAACCCTCCAAAGCTCCCATTTCGGTGTAGGAAGGTAAGATGTTGGAAAATACGTGGAGTTTGGCTCTACACCTATTAATCACATTTGCATTTTCATTAAATCCATTTTGTTCATATATTGCAATCATGGAATTCCTTTAGTCTGCGTGCCTTGCCTATGCTTCCACATTTTGTAATTTGTATACTTGAATAAAATCCAAACCCATAGCTTAAACTTCTCTATTCATGTAGGGAGGATGTTGGTGTAGGTTGAGAAATACCATTTCACAACTGTTAGTTGCATTTCTCAGTTGCTTATTTGACAATATTGCATTCCTTAAGACTACTATGATGTCCACTAAAAATCCGCATTTCTTTTCATTTAGTAGATGTTCATTTCTTTTTTATCATAAAAGGAGGACATTGAATAAATTATGAAAGATGGCTTCACCTACCATTGGCATTTTTTTTTATGTTATGATATTTCTTTGAAATAAATGAAAAAAAAAACTTTACAAAATAGAGATATACTAGTTTAATATTAATAGTTTTGATGATGTGGGTTAGGTCGATGTATTAGTTGGGGGTTGATGCAAATCTTAGTGATAGAAGATCATAGTTTCTACCATAGTCTTATGATAGACTATTTGACAAGGAGTTTGATAAAATATGAGAAATATAAACAAAATCTTATTTGTGTTTCATCATAAATTAGTTATGACTGTCTCTATTTAAAAT
>VDFB02082957.1:0-118057 GCA_007258455.2 Sequoia sempervirens
AAGCTCCTAAATGACACAACATTTCTTCTCTCTTTGAATGTGCAAATTTCAGGTTTGGAGAGGACTAAAAGGAGTTTGAAGATCATTTATCCATTTTTACTTTCAAAACCCTACACCTTTTCAACTCACGAAAACTTGCCTATAGATTTATCTTATAGCAATTCAAAAAATTTATAGGTGGGAATTGGAAGCTCAAATCCAGCATCAAAGGACTATGAAAATAGATCTAGAGTAGCCCTACAAGGATAGATATGCCCTTGGGTGATGATGTCCTCCTATAGTGATTGAATTGAATTTTTTGGGATAGGTTCACAACACTCTGCCCTTCCTGGATCTACATGCAAACTTTTGTTACCACTTATCAATCATCAATTTCTTGCATTTTTCATATTAGAACACGTGAGTTTGTAACGCCCTGCCACGCAATCCCCATAGGACAACTACAACACAAAACATAATTATTTTTTTTTGAAAATAACAACTACATAATGCAACAAAGAAACATTTATACAACATAGATATAACATAAAGCATTAACCTAATCCTATGGGGTACATGGTGCGTTACTTAAATGAACCCAACAATTAACAATAAACGATACTAACTAAAGCGGAAGAAAGAAACGACAATAAAACATGATATAAGTACAACAAGAATAAGATATAAATTCATAAACATAAATCACATAATACTATATTCATCTTTAAAGTTCATAGTTACAAATGTGGAATATATTTCCACAAATACAACACAATATAAAATCAAAGTTACATTACAAGGCCATTCCCCTTATAACATTGGGAAGGGTACAATCAATAATATAAAAGTACAATAATGAAAGAGAACTCTTCATAGGTACAATATTCTTCATGCGAGCTCTAAGATCACTGCAACTGCATCCACGCCATGATCACAATTGGGGACAACATGGCTACATTGCACGTTTCCACCCGACCGCGTGGACCCAAAGGAACACCCCCCGTGCAAAGAGTCGATAAGAAAGAACCCTCAGCCACAAACTCAAGCATAAAGGACACACATCACAAGACTCAAGCCCACAGATAACATAAACATCAACAGTAAATAAACAACTCAAACAACTAAAATAACTCTAGAGGCACAAGAACAAGGGAAACAAAGGGGCATAATAGGAGAGTGTCATCACATGGCCCTCATGGATTCACCATACTACCTATAATCTAGGAGCCGCTTCCATCTATGGTTAACCAGACATCCTATTTCAAGGTGTCTCCCCATAGGGTGACTCATGCGGAGCCATCTACCTTTCATGAAGACAAGTTAGTGACCTTACCGACCAGGTCTTCCCACCCATCCTTAGCCTTTGGGAGCACTAACGACAGGGGTGAGGTGTATATTTTTATCTTGTTATGTGATAACTAACCCAACCCACTAAGTAAATTAATTAGGTTTTCACTTAATTAGGGAAACTCTTTCAAGGGTGACCACTTGTACACTGGCCCCAAGAAGAGCCACTCTCCCCTATGGTTGCCCTAAAACCAAAACCATTAAACAGGTACCACAATGTTCAACCAAAAGAATCATAACTCACAACAGGGTACCACCCACAAATTCCCACATGGTATCAACATGAACCAAAAAGATGCAACCATAGAAATGCATTCACACTTTCCCTAACCTCTGGAGATAACGCTAATCCATACAAGAACAAAGTAAACTATCACATCCAATTAATTAACACCATATCATTCACTATAAGGAATTTTAAATAATAAATCATCTAATTCTCAATCAAATAACCATTTTCATCAATTAAAAAAAATCAAAGTAAGGAAATTCACTAATACTTCTATTTATCCCAAGCACAATAATCAATTTAATAAATATCTTCCTACACTTAAATAATTCATTTATTAAATATCTAAGTATATATAAACTTGCTAAAAAGCTAATTAAAGAGCAACAATGATAATTCCATGATTTATCTAAACATAATAATATATATATATTTATTAAATTAAAGATACTAACTTAATTTATTAAAAACCAATTATAAATCATTCACTAATTTCAATTTTTTTTAACTATATTTTATTTTCTGATTTAAATCTTTTCCACACATAATCTTCTAAATTATGATTTTTCTAAGATAATGGAAATCTAATCTTTATTAAAAAAAACAGTTCAAATTAAAAAGTAGATTTAAGATATCAATCTTCTAAGTTCAAAATCTGATTATAATATTTATTTATTTTAAACAACTATTCTGATATATCACAATACAATTTGACTGGAAAATAATGAAATCAAATTCTACAATATATTTTAAATCACAAATTTCATTTTCCTCAGATTCTAAATACAACTTAAATTAAAAAACATTTTCAAACAGAATTTACAAATAAAATTTTTCCCCTTTATATATAATTTTTTTCCATAGAATAACTTATTTTTATTTTTCATTATTTGCTCACATTTCCTGCATATACACTATATATATATATACATGCATATAAATAATGAAATAGATATATATCAATTCATCTAATGCTGCTACAATTGAAGCACAAAATAAATTGAATATATGCACAAAATATATACACATACATATATACATATATATGCATATACATATATATTTACACATATATATTAAAACCTCCACATTAATATTTAAAAACTACAAACATAATAAAATATCATATATATGTTTATTTTATCCCACAATTTTCCCATAAAAGAAATACAATGACAAAAGAGAAGTGTAAAAATTTCCAAGTGCTCGAATAGGGAAAATACAGGGAACGAAAGGGTTCTCAGACGAGAGAGATTTTCAGAGGTTTAAAGCTGAGAAGATTCCAAAGACAGAGGGAATCGAGATTTCAACAGGAATTCCAGAATGAAAATTATAGAGAGGAAGGAGAAATCTACAGACAAGAAGAAATAATTTACAGAGAATGGGATTTTCCCAAACACACATAGAAAACATATTTTCTCTTTCAAACATAATTTCCTTTCTCCTTTTAAAAACTAAATCTACAGAGATCAAATTATGAGAATTCGAATTACCTGGAGTCCTACGCAAAGCTCGATTCGAGGACAAAATGATGCGCGACTCCAACTAGCTGCAATCTTCCATAATCCAGAGATTCAAAACCCCAACAACAACGGATTCGACAACAAAACCTAGTGCAAGCCAAAAATCAAATCTTCTCAGATCAAATCGACGAAAAACCACACAGATTACTAATCCTCAGAAAAATTTTCAACAATTTTTTTTTGAGTTGCAGACATTTTTTCATTTTTTCATTTCCTCCCTCTTGCTTTTTCGAAAAAGCAATATTTGGAAATATACTTTTTCCAAAAAAACCAAATCAGAAGTTGTCATAAATTTTCTGACAACTTTCCCATGCAAATTCCACTTAACCCACCATTTCTGCCATTTTCCAATTTTGGAAGAAGAATCTTCCATAATTAATTTACACCAAAAAAATATGCCTTTTAAATATTTTAATTTCATTTTAATAAAATTAATTTTTTGAAAAATAAACAATTAATTAATAATAATTTTAAACAACATTTCACTTAATTATAATTGAAGTTTAAAATTTATTTTATTAAATCACCTTTTTCTAATTAAAACAAATAAGATAATGATTTCCTTAACTTTATTTCTTTTAAAAATAAACCATAATAATTTATCTAACTATTTATTTAATTTAATGATTTAAATTAAAGGATAGCTTCATATTTTAAAATAATAATAAAAGTGCTAATGTACACCATAATTTTCCGAAGTATTAATATCATAAGCAATATTGAACCTTTCATTAATTTAATATTTTGCACCATAGACTAGCATTTAATTTAAATCATAAAGCACTAAACCAAGCCATAAACACACTTATAAAACTCATGAAATAAAATGATTTAATTAACAACCATACCCACATGAACGAAGTACAAAAATGACATGAACAATCCCTAGACCAACCACTAACATAGGTGGGGGTACTTTCTTACGAACTCCCTAACCACATTAACCATTGGATCTGTATGATGCATTCAAACTCGACAATGCGGGTGGAGTCGACACTTAGTACCTACATTCTTGCATAGCACAAAATGTCAAACAACATATACATATACAAATAATTCATAATCAAACACATTGTGAAGGAGAGTTACGGTGAGGTAGGGCACTCACGGATGAGTGATGCCACCTCGTCTCCTTCACCTAAATCAAATACAATAAACATAATCTAGGAATCACATCATCAAAAAAACTCACAAAGTAACATCACCATAACATGAGTATCCCACACATAAGTCCAACTATCATAAGAAAATAAGCATAACTGTTTGCCACACCCAACATATGGCAAAAAAGCTGTCAAATAGAGTATCAAATATGCATTAGAACATAACCAAAAATCACACTGAAGAAAAAGCCACACACCAAAGTAGTATCAGAGTATCAAAACATGAGAGGCACTACATCCCCCCTAGAAATAAGATTACTCCTAGAAGCCAAAAAACAAATAAGGAAAAGAGGCTTGGATTTGGGATGCATCCTCCCATGTCACTGAAGTCTCATAATTCAGGTCCCATTGGACCCACACCTGATCAATCTCTCTGCCCCTGAGCACGAGTCTCTTGTCCTGTAGAACAGCCATGGGCTCTAATGCGAGCTGCTCGTCCTTGACCCAAAGAGCATTCCAATCTAGTACATGAGATAAATCAGGAAAGTAAGGCCTAAGAACGGAAACATGGAACACATCATGAGTGCGTGCAAGGCTGGGCAACAAGGCTAAATGGTAAGCAATGGGTCCAATCCTTTCTAGAACCTCAAATAGACCCATAAAACGAGGTGCCAACTTAGAACCTTTTCCGTAACGGATAGGGCTCTTTCATGGATGCACATGAAGAAACACATGATCACCCACTGAAAATTGATGATCAAACCTATGAGCATCAGTGTATTTCTTTTGTTGATCCTGAGCCGCTACCAAGTTCTCTCTAATGCGAGCAACTTATTGCTCCATTTCCTATAGAATCTTTGGCCCAAGAAGAATCTTTTCCTCCAAATGGTCCCAACTCAGAGGTGTTCAACATGGGTGACAATACAAAGCCTAGAATGGTGGCATCCCTATCGAACTGTGGTAATCGTTATTGTAGGAAAACTCAACCAAATGTAGATAGTATTCCCATCGATACTGTTGATCCATAACATACATGCAGAGCATGTCCTTGAGAACCTGATTGACCCTTTCAGTCTGACCATCTGTTTCTAGATGGTAAGTAGAATTGAAGTTCAATTGTGTTCCCAAGGCATGCTACAATGAGGTCCACAACACAAAAGTGAACACTGGATCTTTGTTAGAAATGATTCTTCGCAGAATCCTGTGTAGCCTCACAATGTCATCCATGAAAATTTTAGCCACGAACGATGCAGTATAGGAAGACCAAATAGGGGAGAAATGTACCATCTTGGTCAACTTGTCAATGGTGACTATGATAGAATCATGCTGACGTACAATCATTGGCAACCCAATAATGAAGTCAATATATATAATGTCCCATTTCCATTCTGGAATGAGATTGGGCTACAAAAGACATGTTGGATGATGGTGCTCTACCTGCACCCTCTGATACTCCAAGCATCTCACCACAAGATCTACTATATCCCTCTTCATCCCTGCCCAAAAATACAATGGACGAGGATCTACATACATCTTTTTAACTCCTGGATGAGCCAAATAAGGAGCCTGGTGAGCTTCAGACATGATTAGGGTACAAAGACCCTCTGAGGAAGGAACATATATGTGACCTGAACATCACAAAAGTCCATTGGAATCAAGAGTATAACCAATAAACCTTCCCTCAAGTACTCTACCTGACTCCATCTCTGACTTCACCTCCTAGAACTAGCTGTCTGAATGAAGTGTTGCAAGAATCTAACCTTTTAGATCAGCCTCAAGAGTCACAAAGGATAACTCATGACGACGACTTCTTAGAGCATCTACCACTACATTCTCCTTGCCCTAAATATATTTCACTTCAAAATCATACTCGCAGAGGAATTCCATCCATCTTCTTTGTCTAGCATTAAGATTCGACTGTGTGAAAATGTATTGCAAACTGCGATGGTCACTATGCAACTCAAACTTGTGGCCCAACAAGAAATGCTTCCACCTTACCAGAGCATGAACAACTGTGGTAAAATCCAAGTCATGAGTAGGGTAATTTAGCTCATGGTCATTGAGCTTACATGAATCATATGCTATCACCTTGTCATCCTGCATCAAAACAACCCCTAACCCTTCCAAGGACGCATATGTGCAAACCACAAAGTACTAAGTCAAATCAGGAACAATAAGAATAGGCACACTAGTCAACTTCTCTTTAAGTGTTTGAAAATCCAACTAAAACTTTTTTGACCAATCATATTTCTTTCCTTTCCTCTATAGAGAGGTGATGGGATGTGTAACCCTAGAGAAACCTTGTACAAACCGCCAATAATAGCTGGCCAATCCCATAAAGTTGTGAATTTCTAGAAATTTTTTGGGAGTATGCCAATCTATAATAGCTTGGATCTTTGAGGGATCCACGGCGATGCCTTCTCTAGAGATCACATGCCCCAAGTATTTTACTTTAGACTTACAAAATTCTCACTTTTCCAAGTTTGCAAACAACTAGTTTTCTCTCAAGCACTCCAACACTAGCTTCAGGTGTTTGTCATGCTCCTCCATGGATCTAGAGTAGATAAGTATGTAATCAAGAAACACAAGCACAAAATGGTCTAGATAGGTCTTGAAAACACCATTCATTAAGCTCATAAAAATTGAGGGTGCATTAGTTAACCCAAATGGCATGACAGTAAATTCATAATGTCCATTCCAGGTATGAAATGCAGTTTTGTGAATATCCTCCCCACCAATCTACAACTGATGGTATCCTAATTTGAGGTCAATTTTAGAGAAAACCTTTACTCCCTTGATTTGGTCAAACAAATAATCAATCCTCAGCAAGGGGTAGCAATTCTTCACTGTCACCTTGTTCAATTGCCTGTAATCAATACATAGATAGAGCGAACCATCCTTCTTTTTCATGAAAATGATGGGTGCTCCCCAAAGGGAAACAATAGGACAGACAAACCCCTTTTTGAGCAATTCTTCCAACTACAATTGGAGTTCTTGAAGCTCCTGAGTTGTCATCCTGTAAGGAGCCTTAGAGATAGGCTCAGCTCTTGGAACGAGATCAATTCAGAAGTCGATGTCATGCTTAGGTTGTATCCCAGGTATCTCACTTAGAAACACATCAGAAAACTCCTTCAGGAGAGGATAATCATCCAAAGTAATCTCTTGACTCTCCTCCATATCCAAGGCACTAACTAAGATAAAGAAAAACTGACACCCTTGACAAAAACACCTCTTCAACTACATTATGGAGATAATCCTCAAGGAGATAGGCTTTTGAATGCCAACATTTTCAACCTCACCTCTAGAATCATCCCGACAATGAAAAAACTTATGATGATAATCAATTGTCGCTTGGTGTGCACTCAACCAATCCATCCCCAATATGACATCATAAGGATCCAAGGGAAGAATTCAAAGATTCACCAAAACAAGAAACTCCACTAACGCTTTTGCCCGAGAAGCTAATTCAGCACGCCACTTAACGCCTTGCTTTGCCGCAACCAGATTACAACGCTTAACAACTGAAGGGGAAATAGAGGAATCCGATGCACCACAATCAAACAGTATAGAAATAGGAGTTCCCTACAACAAACATGATACCTCCACCATAGTGCCCTGGTGATCGACTTGATGATTATCCACCATGGTGAAAACCTGATGAGACCTGCCAGCATCTCCAATGATCAGCTTAGATGCTACCAACCTCTAACTAAACCCTATAGTGCTCCTCTATAGACACTGTCTAAAAATATGTTCCTACTACCCACAACTAAAATACCTAGTACCATGGCCAAACCCTATGACACCAGATGGAACATTAGACTACTGATAGCTACCATGGCTAGGTGTAGGCTGTGAGGATTGTACTAGTTGCTCAACCCAGTTATGCTGCAATCTCTGCCAAAGGTGATTCCTCCTAGATTGAAATATTTTGCTCTGATGAGACTGCGAGGGATTATTCTTCGATTGAAACTACTGTTGTCCACCCTTAGCGGGTGCATAATGAGCCCTAGAAGGACCTGTAGCCTGAGACTGCCCACCATGTGAACCACCACTTGTAGTAGGAGTACTATTGATTTGAACTCCAATGTGACTCCTAAAGCCAAGGTCAAATTCTCCTCCACAAGGCAAGCTTTCTCGACAACAACCTCCATTGTCTTCGGCTTGAAGACTCAGACACTCCCACTAATCCTGACATTTAGACCTCTAAAAAAATGTTGTACTAGCATAGCCTCATCATTAACAATTTTGGTTTATTTCTTAAGCTTGAAGAAGCGGCGCTCATACTTCTCTATGGACATTGCCATTTGTCTCAAGTCATGGAATTCATCTACCCGACATTGCCTCTAGTGATTAGATAAGAAACAAGCCTTGAACCATTCTAAGAACAATTCCCATGTCACTGAACTGATGTCAAGGCACGTAATTTTTGTTCTTCCAATTGCCACCATGTGGATGGAAATCCTCTGAGGTGCATGATGGCACACCTTTTCATAGTATTACTGCCATAGGGATGCATAACAAAGCATTAATCCAGATCAATAAGCCAAGTTTCAACTTCCAAACCTCCACTAGAGCCATCATAAATAGGAGGATGTGCTCTGAGGAGATCTCTCATATGTCCAGCGGCCATTGCATCCTGATCTGCCGGTATCTCATTCCTCCTCGGTGACCGCTCTCTCTCTCTGATCACCCGCTGCTCATCCTGCCTAAGACCCAGACGACTAAGAACATATTCCAACAACTGATGCAACTACTCACCGCATTGAATTTGCTGCTCTGGATTAGGGCCTCCACCCAGAGGGTTGTTCTGGGAACCCTGATTTTCCTCCTACTCTTATTCATGGGAGCTTTGAGGTGGAGAATTAGGATGACCAACTCCATGACCACCACGACCATGATCACGACCATGCCCACATCCCCGACCCCTAGGCATGATTCTACACAACAAGAAAGGGATTACATAACTTCAAAGTTATGCAACAAGATTAACATAATGGAACCTACAGTACCCAGTGTTGTTAATCTTGGCTCTGATACCAAGTTGTAACACCCCGCCACACAAACCCCATAGGACAACTACAACAAATACAATATATATATATATTTAAAATAACAATTACATAATGTAACAAATAAACATTTATACAACATAGATATAACATAAAGCATTGACCTAATCCTATGGGGTACATGGTGTGTTACTTAAACGAACACAAAAATTAATGATAAATGATTCTAACTAAAGTGGAAGAAAGAAACGAGAATAAAACATGATATAAGTACAACAAGAATAAGACATAAATTCATAAACATAAATCACATAATACTATATTCATCTTTAGAGTTCAAAGTTACAAATGTGGAATATATTCCATAGATACAACACAATATAAAATCAAAGTTACATTACAAGGTCACTTCCCTTATAACATTGGGAATGGTACAATCAATAATACAAAAGTAAAATAATGAAAGAGAACTCTTCATAGGTACAATATTCTCTGTGCGAGCTCTGAGATCACTACAACTGCATCCACACCATGATCACAACTGGGGACCCAATGGGTGCATTGCACATTTCCACCCAACTGTGTAGACCTGAAGGAACACCCCTCGTGCAAGGAGTCGATAAGAAAGAACCCTCAGCCACAAAATCAAACATAAAGGACACACATCATAAGACTCAAGCCCACAAACAACATAAACAACTCAAAGAATTAAAACAACTCTAGAGGCATAAGAACAAGGGAAACAAAGGGGAATAATGGGAGAGTGTCATCGAATGGCCTTCATGTATTCACCAGACTACCTATAATCTAAGAGCCGCCTCCATCTATCGTTAACCAGACATCTTGTTTCAAGTCATGCGAAGCCATCTACCTTTCATGAAGACAAGGTAGTGACCTTACCGACCAGGTCTTCCCACCCATCCTTAGCCTTTAGGAGCGCTAACAACAGGGGTGAGGTGTATATTTTTATCTTGTTATGTGATGACTAACCCAACCCACTAAGTAAATTAATTAGGTTTTCACTTAATTAGGGAAACTCTTTCAATGGTGACCACTTGTACACTGGCCCAAAGAAGAGCCACTCTCCCCTATGGTTTCCCTAGAACCAAAACCAAGAAATGGGTACCATAGTGTTCAACCAAAAGAATCATAGCTCATAACAGGGTACCACCCACAAATTTCCACATGGTATCAACATGAACCAAAAAGATGCAACCATAGAAATGCATTCACACTTTCCTTAACCTTTGGAGATAACGCTAATCCATACAAGAACAAAGTAAAATATTACATCCAATTAAATAACACCATATCATTAACTATAAGGAATTTAAATAATAAATCATGCAATTCTCAATCAAATAACCATTTTCATCAATTAAAAAAAATCAAAGTAAGGAAATTCACTAATATTTCTATTTATCCCAAGTACAATAATCAATTTAATAAATATCTTCCCACACTTAAATAATTTATTTATTAAGTCTATAAACTTGCTAAAAAGCTAATTAAAAAGTCGCAATAATAATTCCATGATTTATCTAAACATAATAAAATAAACTTAAAAAAAATAAAAATTAAATATACTAACTAAATTTATTAAAAAAAACAATTATAAATCATTCACTAATTTTAATTTTTTAAAACTGTATTTTATTTTCTAATTTTAAATCTTTTCCACATAGAATATTCTAAATTCTAGTTTTTCTAAGATATAGAAATCTAATCTTTATTTAAAAAATAATAATTATGTATTTGTTGTAGTTGTCCTATGGGGTTTTCGTGGTGGGGCGTTACATAGTCTAATTAGGTTAATCAAGGAAAATCAATTCCAATACATTTCCAAGACCCTAAAATAGTCAGATCTAGGCCTGATTGGATCACCTCCATGGTTGAAAGTCAATCTAAACACCTTGTTGATTTGCATCCTAATGTACCTTTGAAAAAGGAGAAAAACTAATCCTTGGTTTATGCACTAAACTTAGGGTCCCCTTTTTTTATGTTACACATTTTACAAAAAATAAGGAAAAAAATAGATATACACTTGAAACAAGTACCCCTTCTATTTTCAAAACAAGTACATGTTCATAATTTTAGAATGGATGGCCATTTAAAAGTGGGAACCCATTCTAAGAATTTTGAAATCACAACCCAAATTTTCATTGGGTTTAGGCTCAAGAAAGGAATGGTAACCCAACCCTTAGACTTAAACTTGGAAGAGAAAGGTCATGTTAACATCAAGATAGAAAACTAACATTAGCAATATGACTAACAATTGTTTTTATATTTTTATTTTATGAAATTAAAACCATTATAAATTAAAATGTTTAGTTTTTCAATATATATATTTTTAATTATCAATTTTTTTTATATTTATTAATTAATTTATAAGGAAAATGGTCCATAAACTTGAAATGTCAGGTATTAGTATTTTCTAATAATTTAATTTTTAATTTTAAAAAATTATATGTTCTCATTATTTACATAATGAAAAAAAGATTTTCTGGTTATTTTAGTTCAAATTTTGTTTTCCGTGCATGAGATATTTTCAAAAATAGCAATTAGAGTTGATAAAGTTTTTTAACAATATTAAGAAAAAATTATAAAAGATATCCTAATCAAACTTAACTATCATATACATCTTTCCCCAAAAGGAGTTAGAACATTACTTTTATTTAGGTTAAATTATGCTTCTTGTACTCATGCATGTTTTTGAAAGAGGAAAAAATGAGTTGTATAGGGGCCCGAAACTACAAAGTTTACAGAATAAAGAAAGAGCCAAAAAAGACATCACAATCTGAAAGGCTGTAAAAAAAAGCAGTAAACACCCACAACCAACAAAAAATCCAGCGAAGGCCACAAAACCAAAAAACCAAATAGAAAGCCAACAATGGCTAAATTTGAATTTTTAAAAGATCAATAGCCTCGACTTCCAACTCATTCATGTCTTGAACTCCCCTCTTTAAGATCTGAACCATCTATGTTGTGGGAGGCGCTTTCCTTTTAAGATTGGCCTAGGTCCTTTTAGAGATGCCTTGGTCCTCATTCTTACTTTCCTTGTTCTCTTCCAAGTCTACGACCAGTGAAACCTGTTGTGTTTTTTCCATCTTTTCAGACATAACATTGATTATAATGGCATTGTGCCTAGCCATTTTATGATTTTGTTCCACAAATTTTTTTAGATTACTTTTAATTTTAACCATTTCCTCTTCCATAGACTTGCATTTCTCATCAATGTCACCTCCTTTCTTACCAATGCTGCTCTTGTTTAGATTCCCTTCTTCGTTGGTGATGGTAGCCAACTTCGGCTCCAGCTCCTCTGACTTACTGTATAGTTCCTTGTTTCTTTGGTTGAGCTCATTAATTTCTTGATACGCCCACTTTAAGACTTTGAAAATTTCACTGATGCTGTTTCTTGCAGAGGCTAGAATGTCACCAGTCTAACCATAATCTAATATGAGATTAACATCTCCTAGGTTGGGGGAGCAAGAGAATTTGGTACCTTCAAATTTGAAAGAAGCAGGGGTAGAGGGCACAAAATTTCTACTGGCTTCTAGGTTCTCAACTTTATCCTCTATGGAATCCATAGAATAGGAAACCAACTTGTTGGCAGGGGAGCCCTTAAGAACAAGATTCTTAAAGGGGGTAGAGCAATCAGGAAGGGCCTCAGGGTTAGTTTTAGCAGGCTGGGGTTTTTTAGACTAGGTTTTCTTACTAGACAACTCAAAGGACAGGTGGGTTTCAACAATTCTCTCCTTATTAGGCTAAGTCTCTGACCCTCCACTATTGGTATGATAGTCCTTAGACTCCGAAGAAGCCATGGGTTTAGATAAAGCAGACATACTTTGATAGTGTTCAAAAATTAACCTAATCAGACCATGATGAAGAATGGGGTATCTCCTAGGGTTTTTCCTATGGTCTTCTAGGCTATTACTTAACAAACATAACAAGTAATGTGGCAAATAAATTCATACCTTGTGGCAGAAATTATTGAGAATGGAAAAATGATGTCCATACACTTTGGTAAATCTCCCATCCAGGGTGATATACTCCATGATAACACAAAGTACTTTTCTCCATAGTGCCTTGATAGTATCAATTTCGAAGTAGCTATTAGAGATTTTAATCAATTTTAATTTCTCCTTGTCCTTCTTGGGAAATCTGATGACCTCCTTGTCAGAGAACCTTTTGTCACGGTAAAACTTCATGCCCTCAGTAGACATTCCAGTAATCTCCCCTATAATCTGCTCGTCCAACTTCACCTTTTTTCCAAAGAGAATGATTTTTCCATTGTTCCAGTTCTTCTCAAAGTAATTCGTAGCCACAGAGTCGGTCCCATGAAGTTTTTCCAGATATGGGACCAGCCCACTTTTTTCAATCTGCTCCCAAACCTCATTCCTAGTATGCACCTCATAGATTTTAGGCTCAACTCTTTTCCTATCCCCCCCATTTTCGTTTGCTCCTTACTATAGACTCTACCAGTGCCGAGGACCTATTGCAGAATAATGCAACTATTCCAATGCACCCACAAAGAGTGCCACTTTTTCTTCCCTTCTAAGTAACATGACTCGGCCCCATAAGATCTCTTGATTTTGATGTACCTAGCCCCTTTCTCTTTAATCATTAATTGTGTTTGGCTCTTTCCCATGTGTAACATCATAGTCTACTAATGCCTTGACTTTGGTTCTCAAGTCCCTACAATTCTGCCACGTGTTTAGACCTTGCATCCTGACCCCTTCATTTGCAAAGTAGTCTGCCATGCTGTTAGCTTCCTTGTAGATGTGTGGAACTTTAACTCTTTCAAATTTTTCTAGAATAGAATTAGGTTCATCTATGCAATTCTTTATCATCCATGAGGGTGCGTTCCTTCCTAAAGGATAATCAATTATATTTTTAGAATCTCCTTCAAGCCATAAGTTTCTTATATTCAAATTATAAGCTAACTTTATAACTTGGAAAGCTACTCTAGCCTCCGCCACATGGTTGGTTTGATGGCCAATGGATATAGCCACAGCCACAATAAAGTTACCATTTGAATCCCTTAGAACACCTCCACTTCCAACCAAACCTGGGTTACCCTTCACAGCTCCATCAAAGTTGGCCTTAAACCAACCGTTTGGAGGAAAGGTCCAATGAACACCCTCCCTGCTTTTCTTAGTAGGCTTGGAAGCATAAGAGATGTACACTTTAATATCCCAATCTTTTGTAATCCTTAAATCATAGGGATTTCTACCACAACTTCCAGATTAGGCGCTTTTTGAGGAATAACATTAAATTTTCCCTTTATGAGTCTAAAAATTCTCTCAAAGACATTATTCTTAGACATCTCCTTGTCCCTAAAAAGTCTATTATTGTGTTCCTTCCATACACCTCAAGCAACAAAAGGGAATAAGAAGGCCCATAACCTTCAAATATGGGGGTTTTGAGTAGGAGCTTTCCATTGTAAGAAGAACTCTTCAATAGTATGGGGGAAAACCAAGGAGAGATTCCAGATTGCTAATAGTTTTCCCCAAATTAAGGAGGAAAAAGGACAGTGGAGGAACAAGTGGTTGGATGACTCTTCCTTGCTCTTACAAAGGTAGCATCTATTGGGAATTTTAAATCCTCGTTTACAAAGATTATCCATCGTGAGAACCTTATTCTAAAGCATTATCCAGAAGAAGATATTAACTTTTGGAGTTAGGTGTTTAATCCAAGCTTTAGACTAGAAGGGAGGGGGGCTTGAGAAAGGGACAACAAAGAGATAGTTGAAGAGACAGAGTAGTTACCCGAAGGGTTATCCATCCAGACAAGAATTTCATCCTATTGATTCTATCGCATGCTGATAGCCTTTAAGGAGGATTGAAGCTGAGACAAATCTTGACTGATCACACATAAGTTCACCCAGTTTCCTTCAAACCAGTAATCTTTAACAAGCTCCCCGAAAGTAGCTTTACATTGCTCTGTCCATCAGTTGAATCTTTCAAAATTAATAAGGAATTCCTTAAAGAGCCATTTATCCTCCCAAAATCTAGCTTGGTTACCACTTTTGATGTGCCATCCTATCCCAGATTGCAAAATTTTTCTACTAGCACTCATATCATTCTAGCAAGCTGAACCACGTGGGAGGAGAGGAGAATCTAGTAGAGCTTTGAGGGTCATACCATTAGCCATATATTTACTTTTAAAAATATCTCTCCATTCTCCTCCAGACGAGAAAGATCTCCTTATTTGTTTGGCTTGGAGAGTTTTGTTAATTATTCTATTTTTTTGAGACCTAAAACCCCCAATGCCTTCGGTCTACAAACCAAATCCCACCCAATTAGAGGCATTCTCTTTCTTTCCTCCACTCTAGACCAGAAGAATCTTTTCTGGATCTTTTCAATGGCCTCTGCATGCTTGGCAGGGATTTTGAAGAGGATTAAGGCATAAATTGGAAGATTCTGAAGAGAAGCTTTAAGAAGCTGAACTTTTCCAGCTTAGCTCAGAAGAGCTCCTTTCCAACCAACCAGTTTCTTTCTGAACCTATCAACCAGAGAGCACCAAAAGGAATCTGGTGGTTTAAGGCATAATGGAAGTTCAAGATAGGAAGGGGGTAAGGAATCCACCCTACAATCAAGGATTCTAGTGATCTTGACTTGCCTATGCTCAGGGGTGTTGAAGAAAAAGATGGAACTATTTTGTCTATTGACCTTCTGTCCAATCGTCGATTCATAAACATCCAATTTTTTTTTTTCAAAGTCTTAGCCTCATTCACTGAAATATGACTTAAAAAAAGTGATTTTTGTACTACCTATACAAATTAACTTGTATCATCTAGGTATTAGAATCAATCACATATTTTAAAACTTGAATAAAAAATTAAACATTTCATATTACTAGAATTTATTAAATATTCTATGTGTAAGTGCTTCAATTTTTTACTCCAACTATGACAAACTTTGATTTTCTAGAAAAAAAAATTCTACTCTTTGGCCAAAAAATGGACTCAACTTCTTGCACTTACTCATCTATTAAGAAATGATATCTTTCTAGTTGGTAACCATGATAAGTATTCGAAATGGCTCAAAGTTACCAAGTAGAGAGAAGTTTTTTTAAAGGAATGAAAGAAAATCACCATTTGAAATGAAGAAACATGGTAGAGATTGAAGAATTTTATTGTAGTAGTTCCCTATTCCTTCTATTTACGACCTCACAAATTCATCCATACTATAAAAATTATTATTGATATTTTTGATTTGTTGAAATAACCCTTAATGGAGGATACCATTGATAGTCTAATGAGGATTAAGGTCAACTTCAATGGTTTTCAAGACTAGATATTGAAAATGAGGGAATTTACCAAGCTAATCAATAAGACTTTCTTCTCTAAGAAGGTCCACTTTTAGTATTTGTGTGCTCCTAATCTTAATGCAATCTTGAAAGAGTGGAGAACTTCAAGATGCACTTCATGGAGCAATAATGATAGCAAAATGAAATAATAGTAGGGAAGTCAAGAGTTGGGAACTCAGTTGTAAAATTATTCTTATTCTTTATTGTTTGAGTATTTGTAGTTAAACCACAACATAATTTGAGTGTATATTAATTATAATTTAATTCTTTTGGGACCATAAAATAAATAGAGGCACATAATTTTATTTTGGACCTATGAATAAAATAAATTATCAAATTGTTACTATTTTGGGCCCTAGATTATTTTAAATATAGGACAAGTGCTTGGGGTTTTGTTTTAAGCACCTAGGTTTGGATATAAATGTAAAAATATAAAGTATTGTAAAGGGTTAGAAATTTTGAAAAACAAGAGCTAGGTAAGGTTAGGTATAATAGGGTGAAAGTACAAATTTTTGTCACACTTTTATAAAGGAATCAACCAACACAAACAACAAATTTCAACTTCAATTGCATAAAAATGGTCTTTATGTTTTAATTTTTTTTATTTTTTTTGTAAACTAATGAAATGTATAACTTTTGATGAAGTATATCCATATAATTTTTCAAAAAAAATAAAAATTGTTTTGATATTTAAAAAAAAATTAAGAGCAGATTTTGAATTGATAAAATTTTGAGAAAAAGTGACGCTGAGTCAACGTCACAAAAAAAAAGAGAAAAAGATTTCATTTTTCTTTGATTTTTTTTTTCAAATAGATAACTTCAATATCTAGTGCATGAAAAAAAAATTGATGTATATTTACCTTTTAATAACACTTTGAAGTTAAACTTACTAGATTTTGGTAGTTTTCACTTAACATCAACTTTTATCATTTAAAAATAATAAATTATATCCTTTTGGAGAGGATTCTCTCCTCTAGTGCACCAAATATTTTTAAAAATATTTTAATATGTTTTAACATATATTTTTTATTATAACAACCTACTTGGATTATTTAAAAAGAAAAAGTAATACAACAAATCAAAATATTAATTTTTTTTATATATTTAGATTCTTGGCTTTGAGCTCAACAAAAAGGTATTTTTAGTTTTTTTGAAACAATCATTCTAATTGACTTAGAGCTCAACAAAAAGGTATTTTTTAGTTTTTTGAAAAAATCATTCTAACTGACTTTGAGCTCAATAAAAGGATATTTTTAGTTTTTTGAAAAAAATCATTCTAATTGAAGAAATGTTATATTAAAGTGGAAATTTTCAAAAAAAATTAAAAAAAGATGGGGTGGTTACCAACAAGGATGCCATATAGATTGTTTCAATCAAAAAAATTTCGATTGAAAGGCTTTCACTTGAAAAAGTTTTGATCAAACTTTGCATGTAAATTGAGGTGCATTTGAAACTTATAAAAGAAAAAAAATTATTGTATAGTTTTGAGTAAAAGTGTTTCACCCAAAACTATATGTGCCACGTAGTTTCAAGCGAATATTTTTTCTCCAAATACTTTAGGGAGAAACTATTTCACTCAAAACTCTTAGTTGGTCGAAAGTGACACAAGTTTTTGCTTTTACCCAATAGAAGTAGTAAAGTTTGTAATCTCAAGTTTCTAAACTAGATTATGCTATAACACTCCAAAATTTAAATACTCAACAAGAGGAAAGGAATTTCAAAGCATGCTAGAATTCTATTTTCAAGCAAAATTGACTATGGAAGGTGATGTGTGAAATTTTCATGTGGAATATAATAATTTTATATGTTTTCTTTCATTTTGAAATAATTTTTTAGATGATTATACTTCTTTGTGTGAATGATTGGGTGTAATTCTAAGCAAGAAAATTTATTTAAATTATCTCTACTATGAATTGATTAATTGGTAGTGCTACAAAATAGGTTTGTTATTTCTATTTTATTTTTTCTCACCCTACCTTTTTTAAATAAAATAAATAAAATATAAAATATAAAATTTCAAACAAATTTGTGATGCTAATATTGAATGATAGTTTCCAACACCCAACAACCAAAAGAATAAAGTTATTTTTAGATATATATTTTGAATGTTTGATTTTGTAGATTTGGGATTTTGGTATAACACATCTTTTTATTTATAAATTATATTGTAATTGTAGATTGCTAACTAGAAGGTTTGAAGATTCTATGATGTACAAATAAAATCTCACCAAGGGCCAAATAAAAAGGGAACAACTACATAGATCATGTTGGCCCACGTTTGTCATTGTGTCAAAAGATTGATCTATCAACGCTCAATACAAATAGTAGAGACATGGATTGCACGGGAGGTGGTTAGTCCCTTGTAAGGAATCCCAAGGGGAGCACTGGCCATTTGCCAACAATCTCTCCCTAGCATTACTTGAGGGGATTCAAACCCATGACTTGACACTTTGATACCAATTGTTGGCCCACATTTGCCATTGCACCAAAAGATTGATCTATCAACGCTCGATAAAAATGGTAGAGGCATGGATCACACAAGAGGTGGTTAGTCCCTTGTCACAAATCCTGAGGGGAGCGTTGACCATTTGCCAACAGATCATTGAGTAATCTTGCATTGGGGTGACCTAGCAAAATAGACCTTGGAGTTGTTTGAAACCATCTTAATAATCAAAATGTGACATCCCATTCTATAAGAAAAACTCACAAGATTTAATGTAATTACATAAAATGTGTTTGACAAGAACACTACAACATCCTTATGCAAGGTATACAACACCTTTTTCTAAAAAACATATATAGGTGAGAATTCAATATCACTACCTAATTGTATGCTTTAACTAAAAATTTTAATACTCTCTTAATAACATCTTCTTCATCATTTATAACAAAATTATATAAAACAAAAGAAGCACTATACTATTAACCTTAATCTATCCTAAAGACAATATTAAAAATAAAATTAATTTTAGAAAGCCCATAAATTATCTCATACAAGCAATCTGAAAAGACCAAAATTACTGAAGAGAAAACCTTAAACTAGACCATTAAATTCGCAATATAAACTAGAGTTCACCGCTTGAATGAATCGCCTTTCAACGATTGCTCGTTCTCCGCTTCCTCAATTGCTAAAAGTTACAACTCTGAAATGAAAGTAATGCTTTATTACAACCTATCTATACATATTCAAGGATTTGGTAATCAAGCTTTTGAAAGTCACAGGGTTTTATAATTTAAATATCATATAGAAATCTATGAATATTTATCCTGAAGTGGGTACAGGCTTGACGAATTCAAAGTATTAAAAAAGGAATCTGAAGTCGTAAGGGTAAGGATTTCCTACAGCGGTAACGTGTGAGTACCTGATAGTGACATTAACCTCACCAATAGGAAGCATGGTAAATAGAACGTGCGCTGCGCCATTACAGAAAAACCTAATTAGACCGGATCATACGTGCAGGCGACGTTGAAAATCGAGTTTTGCAAGTGTTAATCTCTCACCGACTTTGTCGAAATAAAAGAAATATAAATTCTTAAACATTGGAGAGTAGTTGATCATTTCTTCGTAACGCTGATGTCAGATCATTATTTTTATTACCAAGTCAAGCAGTTCACGACAAACCTCATTGACATCTATATCTGATGAACAGATCGCAGAATGCCCCAATTTTCTGAGAGGCAATGTGAGCAAGAGACGGATCATGGAATCAGCAGCAGATGAAAAGACCAAGAAAAGCTATAAGAGATCGGCCCTTCAAGGGCCAAGGCCTCCGCCATTGAAGATATCTAAGGTGGGTGTTGAGAAAATTGGTGCGAGCAAGCAGCAGCAGGAACAACAGCAGCAGCAACAGCCGCCACAGCAGCAGCGGCAGAGACAGCCTGTAATCATTTATACGCGCTCTCCTGAGGTGATTCACACAAAACCCCAGGACTTCATGCAACTGGTACAACGCCTTACAGGCCCATCTTGCAACAAGAAGAAGAAAAAGAAAAAGTCAAGGGAGAAAACCCGTTCTCAGGTAATGCCTGAACCCCATCTGACCACCTTTAAATCTCCCTCTGAATTCAATAACACCACCACCACCACCACCACCACCACATCATCATCTGTGTTTCCTTCTCTTCCTGCTCCAGCAATCACAACATCTCAGTTGTTTTCAGGCATGCTCTCACCATTCCCGATCTCTCCTCTTCCTCCTTTCTCCCCAAGTTTGTTTGCCATATCCCCTCTAAGGTTTTCTTATTCGCCTCTGCAGTTTTTGGATACACCTTCTTATTTCGCTTCTATTGATCAGATGTTCCCCCCTTCTGCCAAGGACTCAGATCAGTCCAACAATGTTCCATAGGATTTGGAGACTTCAAACATAGATAGAGAAATTTTATTGGTTTTCCCTGTAATTAATTTTTATGTCAAATGAAAGGATGTTCATTTTTTAATTTTAGTTTTTGAGTGCATTTTTTAGCCATGGGTGCTCTTACAAATTACATTTTTCATTGGGAATCTCCTGGTTTCTTAGAAAAAATACTTAATGGTCTCATCAGCAACAACTAAGATAAGAACAATTTCTTTTCCAGTTGTCTGAAATAGTAAATTGGTTGGGGATAAAAAAGAATAGACAAGGTGCTTAGAGGAGCAATCACATCTGCATAGATACAGTAGTTGACTAAATCGGGCGAGCAAAGTAAATAAGAGGATTGTGGTATAAGTTATATCCTTCTCATCTGTTTCTCCTCTTTTATGATGGATTGTGGAATGTAAACTAAAATTGTTTGATAATTTTTTTAACACAATCGTTTAAAAACCTCTTACAATTACATTCATAAACTTTTACACTTAATACTCATTAATCATATTTAATTTTAATGAATTTCACTTTCATTCAAAACCATGTTTGGATTAAATAATTTTATGGCAGAGAGTATATGAAACCATTTTTATTGTTTGCAAGTCATGTATATCTAAGGTTTATGGCAGAGAATATATAAAACCATATTTATTGGTTACAATTCATATTGATCTAAGGTTCATGGGATGATAGACAATGGAAGATTCAATGCCTAATAGGTATCATAAAATGAAAGAAGATTAATAATTATTAAAATGTGAAGTGTTGTATCATTTATATAAGAGATTTAGAAAATTAAAATATAAGGTTTGATATTGAGATGTTTTACATTATCATTTTTATTTTTATTTTAGATTTTAATAGTCTATATTAATATTTTAAAATCAAATTTAATCTAAATATTTTAGATATATGATAGAAAATAGATATAAAAAATAGAAAATTGTAAAAAGAGAGAGAGTTGGTATATTATAGAATAAGAAGTATTAAAGATTAAGAGAAAATATTGAAAGTTTTGGACATAATTGAGCATCTAAAATTCATATTTGTTAGTGTACTATCATTAATTTGAAGAATAGAAGATGTGTTAATCTTGATTATGGTAGTTTGTTAAAGTAGAATTCTAAAAGGTATAAAAACAAACCAATTTGTTAAGTTTCAATCCATATTTATAGGAGTCTTTTGTGAGCATCTTTAATGAATAAAATGGTAATTTTGTTCATATGGATTTCTTCTTTGTATTGTTTCTATCTCTCTAGTTTTAAGATGGTATCAAAGCTTGACTTGGTGTGACTTTGTCATTGGAATATCTAGGAATATGAGAACATCTTGAGAGTTGGTTCTCATATAATTGAAGTAAAGTATGGTAAATTTAGTATGTTGTAGAGTCTCAGTAACATAATTTTAGTTTGTATAAGTGTGGTTTTTTGTGAAAATGAAAGAATACCTTCCATGATAAAGATAAGGTTGTCATTGTTAGTGTGTAAGAAACTAAAACTCTCTATCATGATTGTAATCACAACCAACAAATAACATTTAAAATACTTTGGTTAATAACCAAAAGGAGAGTTGCATATTAATTGATTAGCGTGTTGTTTTTGTTTAGATTGTGCTGAAGTATTGGGGTTGGTCAAAATAAACCAAAGGGAGCTATGCAAAAAATCCCACTTTGTTAGATTCTTGAAAAAGGCTGAATTTCTTAGAAAAAGAGAGAAAACAATGGTAATCAAAAACCTTTTGCTTTGAGTGACATAATATTTTTTGATATAGTAAAGTAGGTGATTAGTTTCTCTAATACATTTAACATTAGAGATTCTATTCATCTTGTTGGTTGACTTGACTTGCAAAGCATGAAATAGAGGATGAAAAATCATCCTAATAAATACTATGCATAAAATTATCAAAGCAGATTCATAAAGGTTGTAAAAAAAATTATAGGTTCATTAACATGCATTTGTTTGGGTATTGGATGAGGGGAGGTGTTTGATAATAGAATGAGTGTTTGGTTATAAGAAGACTGTTGGACATAATAGTACATCCAACATCTATATGTGCTAGTGCACCATCATTAATTTGAAAAGTGAAACATATATTAATTTAAATTTTTATAATTAATTAGAGTGAGACTCTAAAATGTATCAAATAAATTGATTTGTTATCAAATTTGAATTCATATTTATAAAAATCTTTTATGAATTTATTATTCTTCTTTAAAAACTATATAATATAATCATCTTCAACAAATACCATAATAATTCTACTTCCATAGACCTCATCTTAATATTGCTGATATCTCTCTAATTTTAGCAAATAATATACATTTATATCCCATTTATATCCCCTTTGCAATTTTCGTACATGAAAATTCTCAAATAACATGCAACATGATCTTATATTCATCTCTTGTGTGAGACTATTACTCTTTCCATGCATATAGGAGCTAACAATATGTTGTTGGGCGTCATTAGTTTAAATCTTCTGATTGTTTGCCCTCTTGGGGTTCAGATGCCTGTCTACGATGGAAGAAAACGCGTGCCTGTGAATCAATTGCAAAAGTAAAGCTAATAGGTTATAATAAGTATATCTGGCCTTATTGGGCTAGATTTATAGAGATAACTGATCACATATAATTGTTATATCTTGTAGACTGTTTTTGGAAAAGCTCCACAGCACTATTTGATGCCTATATGTATTGATTTTAGATAGTTGTTGTCTGGGATATACGAAGCAGTGTACTACAGAAGAGTTTGTGTAAGATTACTTGATCATTGAGCTCCTCGCCACTAGTGACTATGTCACTTGACAGATGATAAACATAAATACTGCCTCAAAAAGGAGATTATGATTGCATCAACTACATTAATGGGAATCATAATTTGTATTAAAATGCTCCACCAAACATCTAGTGGAAGGTTGAAATTGAACTGGTTTACGAAGATTAGTACTAGGGTTATGAGAATTTGGGCAAGTAAATTTTTTGATCTTTTAAAGTTTGTGGATTTGATTATGTAAACATTTTTTGTCAATGTTTCGCATCATATTTCACGATTTATCATTTTATTTATTTTCTCTAATTTTCTTCATTCGATGAATCATTGAATATGATCCAAAACGTTTACACAGTCAAATAAAAATTTCAAAAAATTTAATATTATAAACTGCAATAATTTATTATCTTTTAACTTCAAAAATTTATTTATGTATTGCGAAAGTTGAAGTGGTCTTATAAATAGCTGAATGGATCTAGCAGTCGCAAATACTCTCAAGAGGAAACGACCAGCACCAAATACATTCATGGCTACAGTAAAGTCAAACACAGACATAACAACTAAAAGCAACCTTAATCAACGATAGGAGTTTGACAAGGTCTCACTGACATATCAGCCATAACATTGGTAGACAAACAAGATCTGCGGAGGATCCTCGATTGAATAGTGGTTCATTACAGCATTGGCACAAGACGGACATGACATAGATTCGTTTAGATGTTGATTGCTGAAAACAGATTAAATCCAACAGTCAGCCATAGATTGTCATGGGAAGCATTTGTAATTCACACAATCAAATTCGAAAACATTTGTAAGAATTTGTAACTCATACAATCAAATCCAAAAACAAAACAGCAATTGTGAAATCTCTTTATCATTAAAGATGAGATTCTGTCGAATCTAGTGAAACAAGCAATTGTGAAATCTCTTTATCATTAAAGATTAGATTCTGTCGAATGTAGTGATGCACTTAGTTACTAGCAAGGGCATAAAAGGAAACAGTTAATATGTTGAAAAGTAAACAATCAAATATGCCTAGATAACTCAATGTGTCGCTGTTTAAACTTTACTTTACATAAAGTTAACAGAAAAATCAGTTCCACTGCTTTATTGTCTCCATGGAAGTCCAGAGTTCAAGTCCGATTAAACAACATTTATTTCCGGGATGGGAGCAGTACTGGGATGGGTGACCTCCCGGGACGGACCAGTGCTTCACCTCTGTGAGCATCACCTAGATGCAATGAGTGCTAAGTGGACCATTCGATATCATGAGAGATGGGTTCTTGTTGTACCACTACTCATGAAACATGGGTCAATGAGTTTGACTCGAAACTACACGGTTGAATCCTGATAGCAATATCATAACATTTATTCCATCATTCTGCACGTACGAACGTTTCAACTAGTTCCCACCTTCTTAGCACTACTTAGTGGATTGACCAACTTATCCTGGTAATGACAATCTATGTGAATAAGCGCACATAGCAAACTGATATTCTGGTTTTCTTGAACAGAATTCTACCAATTATTTGGTTCCCTCTGAGAAAAGTGCCGGGTGTGCTTTTTTAGCTGTACCGATTTGTTGGCTATGGTTGGAAATATCTGTTCTCAATCATAGTTATGTGTTCTAACGATTCAGATTACAGTTATCATCATTCAGACTTTACTGTAATAAGCAAAGGACGTGCCGTCTTCAGACATATTCGAATGCAACGTCGATTGGATGTGTTTTGTAAACTCTAATCCGTACACGCATGGAACTCTTCATTTCATTCGGCGATAAAAACTTGACCAAGTAGTTTCAGTACAGCACTTCGTTATTTAGATTTGCCCGGCATGTATAAACAAAAGTTGGTTTCAGTCAAACTCACGTTTTAAAGTCACCCTCTATTTTTTCGGGACATTTAAGTAGTAAGCTCTTAATTTCTAACTTTAAACAACGACATAACTTTGATTTTTAGCAAACACTTATATTGAGATTCAAAAATATTGATTAAGATTGGTAATTAAGGGTGAGTGATGCATTTTCTATGGAGTGATAAGGAGTTTATTTGTAAATTTTGATTATTGGGTGGATATGTTTAATTCAGTGATATGTTGTAATCAATGTGTCAATTATTTAATTGGGAATCTAATTCTTAAATAGTTGATATATTGATCACAATATAACAATGTTTCATCTATAATAATAAAAAATGACGTGATACTTTTAAACTTGTAGTTAGTGTAGGGTTCATGGCTACAAACCTTATTAGAGCACATTCTTTGGTTTTGATTATATCTTCTTAGCTTCACTTTTTACAACTTAGAATCTTCTCCAATCTAGCATCATTTTTGATTACTTACTCTAAATACTAATTACAATTATGTTTTTAATTATGTACATGTTTTATGGTTTGCAATTTCAACATTGAATTATATAAAATAATTAATTCTATTAGATGAATTTAATAATACATTCTAGTATTACAATTTTCCTTTTAACTTAGTTTCTTATAGTATTAAAAATATTTTTAATTGAAAAAAGTTGGAAATAGTGAAATTAGTTTGAATTAAGAAAATAAGTAACTAAAAAATTGATAAAAGCTAGTTAAAATTAAGGAAATTAATAATCTAATGAAAATTAAACTAATCAACACTATGCTATGGTCAAAGCTACACTAATTATTTTAATTATAAAAACTTCAACTTGGAATCCAATCTTCTATGATTGTAGAAGCAAGAGTGCTACTAAAGGGCATCTAATTAACTGTTACTATGGGGATTGAGAATCTTCATATAGAAGAAGATTCTAAGTCTATCATCGATGCTGTTAATTTTGGCAGATTACTAGGATGGAGTACTAAAGACATTTTATTAGACATAAAACTTTTTGTGTCTAAGTTGAATTTGAAGATTGCTACCCACATTTACTGGGAGGGTAATCAAGTGGCTGATGCTTTGGCTAACCTTGGCACCCATTGGAAATTTTCTAAGTGTTGGAAAAATTTGGGGAACCTACCACTAGATATTCAAGGTTTAATCCTTAAGGAGCAAGGCACATATTTGATCCATGATAATAACTAATTATGCGATTTATTTTGCCTTATGGGGGGTCCACATACTTGTTTTATGGGCTATGTGGATGGGTTTGAATGTTGAGGTGTCTTACAAGTGGAAACATTTAAATAATGGGGTGGAGTTCATTTTAAAAAAGGCTATTATGAGGAATTATGGAGGGTACTTTATGATTAAGGCCAAGCTGGGTTGTGCCTTATGTAATCTATTTTTGGGGTTTGCACTAAGCACTCGTATATCCTTGTAGATTTTTTATTTCAAATTTGATGTGACAAATAATTACGAGGTGAAGCCTTTGACTGGTCCTATCTTTTTCGCTAATATTTTTTTCACTAATTTTCTTCCTTTGCTAAAGACCAAGATCTTAGGTTTATCTAAATTTGGCCCTGCGACCATCTTACATATATACTTGTGCAAAAATAATGTGGAAGGTAAACCTTCCATTTCCATCATTCCTTGCTTACTTGGTCGCAAGTGTTTGAAGATTTTCATTAATGAGATCGCCAAGATTTCTTTTAGGGATTTAACTCCTCAAGCGTGCGTTCTATACATTGCCTTGATTGCCCAAGGCTGTATCGTTTGGCTTAAAAACTTAAGTGTGCAAGCGACCTATCACTTAACCAACACTTCTAACCTTTTTCTCTCACAATTTTACTAGTTTTTCCGTGTGTAGAGTGGTGACATGGGTGGCGTCAGGGTGAGAACAAAGCCTGACAACTATGGGGAATTTCACAAGGACCCATTGGTTTGGCACATTTGCGTTGAAGGTGGGCTGGCGTCTCTAATGGAAAGTTTGGTGGGTCACGACCCAAGTTTATTTGCGCAGTTTGTGAATTCTTGGAAAGAAAGAAGGGTTGCCATGGGTGGTATCTCCTTCGAAGTGAACAAGGAGGTGATTGCACAAGCGAATAGGCTATTGTGTACCGGAAAGAAGTACCCAAAGCATACCAAGGCCCAAGACAACAAAAGCCTAAATGCCTTCTTTGTGGGTAATGAAAAACCTATTTGTAACTAGTCGGGGTTTGAAAGAGAAGCTCTCCCGCAACTTTGGGACCAGGTCTGCCTCACTCTCATAAAGTACGTTACCTTAGAAGGTAGATACAAAACCTACCATTTCTATCACTTCCCTCTTTTGAATCACCTCCAACACAAAATTCTGTTAAGCTTTCCTTTTTTCTTACTTAAGGATTCAGAAAGCTCTATTGAGAAGTGCATTGAGTCTACTAGCCAAAACCTGGAGGATACTCCTCCCCTGCCGCTCCACCAAGGCCTCATTTTGAGGCTCTACCACTTTCATCTTGCGTTATGCCCGGCCAAGCCCATTTCCATTGTCCGTGTTGAGGAAATTGAACCCCCTGTTCTGACCAATATCTCCCTAGTCGAGTCCAAAGGTCCCATAAGAAAAACCCCTCTGATTACCACCGAAACTCATAAGCCTAAACTGGCCGCCACAAAGTTTAAGGGGAATGCAGGGATTTCCTAGTCTAGTGTTGTGGCTAGTCTCCGTGAGCTTAAGTCTGCCCCTGCCAAGTTTGTGAACAAACCTACCACTAAAAAGAAAGTGAAGGATGAGGGGAAGGGTTTGATGGAGCCTCCGGCCATAGACAACAGAGGAAAGAATGTGGTGGGTAGGGACTCCAAGGGGGATACTATGGTCATTGTTGCGATGGAGACTGATGTCAAAAATCCCAACATCAGGAGGTCTGGTAGGTTGGCGAAAAATAACAAGAAAGTGCAAATTAATGAAATGGATATTGATGAGGAGTGGTCTGACAACAAAGGTATTAGGGATGTGGAGGAGTTTGGGGATGGTGAGGAGGAGTATGTTGAAGGGCCCCACACCATTTCATATTTTTGCAAAGTGCATAAGGAAAACTTGACTTCCCATTCCTCAGACCCTTTGGATGTGGAGCGTGCTAATATTGGGAAGATTGTGGATAAAGGGGAGGATCTTCATGTGTTGTAGGAAAGGATGGGGAAGATGGAGAAGAAGTTCAGTTTCTTGATCCATTTCACTATCAAGTTATTCCACTATGTTACCAGCACCCTCTCTGCTGTGATGAAGGACGAGATGGATAAGAAGACTGTTGAAGAAGGCCTCAAATGGTTCGGGGATGATGTTATCAATCTCCTCTCTCAGGATTGGGAGAATACCAATTAATCTGTTGTTGTTGTGTGGTGTGTCTGTCAGCTATTGGTTTGCTGTGTTTGTGTTTTTTGGCTTAGTTGTTAATGTTTTTTGGACTTGATCTTTTTTTGCCCTTGTGGCTCGCCATGTAAAGGGTACAACACCATGTAAATGCTACTTATCATATCAAAAAAATAATTTATATTATATTAATGTCATCCTAACATAAACATAACATTAAAATACATTTACTTTGATTATTAGAACAACATTAAATAAATTTGTATTCCAAACTTAATGCTAGCTTTAGCACTAATTTATGTTGATCTTAATTTGGATGTATTATTTTTATGGACAATTCAAACCTATACCTTAATATAATTTCTAAAGGAAATATATCAAAATATATTAAAATGATCTAAAATAACTACTACATAAAAAAAAACTAAGTTTAACTTGAATTTAAGAAAGTAACTTTTCTAATTTAATAAATTTGTGTTTGATAAAATCAATTAGCTCTAATTAAACGCCTAATTGAACCAATTAAAAAATATTGGCTTAATAAATATGGAGTCAATGTGAATACAACCTTAAATGATATTGATTCATTATAATGTGGTGAGAAAAGATTGTCTAACCCTAACTATATAATTAATAGAACTAACTACTTGGTATTATCAATAATTTATGGAAATTTAGGGATAATTTATCCTAGATTAATGCTAATAAAACATAATTAGGATTATAGATTGATTATATTCTCTTTATAATTAAACCTATTTCTTATTGGTTCATTGAAGGGGACAATTACCCATAATCCTACTCATAAAAATATGAATTATTTATAACTAGGTTTGAAAGACTAGGTTAGCTTTAATTGTGCACCATATTAAACTATATTATTGATAGAATAATTTGGCACACAAATAGGAAAATTAAGAATAAAATCACACTATTTGGTTAGAATAAGGTTAGCAAGGATTTATCGCCCTCATTAGTAACTTGATCATAATAATTACTTGATTGCTTCAAAAGGCATAAAGTTGGAGTTGGTTGATTCCAAAGTTACACAAATTTACTATTATTTATTTAATGTGGCTCAAATAAGCATAATTGTAGGTCCTTGGTTGAAGAAAATTTTAGTTCATTACTTCAATCAAATGTGAAAATGGATAATAACTAGATGTATTTTTTGTGGCTAGATTATCACCAATTACTTACTAGATTAAATAATTAATGAGAACTAATTTTCTAAGTTTCTCAAGTAAAGGTAATCAATCCCAAACTCATGCTAATTTGACACAACTATGTTTATATAGCTTGGGTTAACCTAGATGTGCATCTATTTAAAGTAATAGATCAATTAGATCAATAATGTAACAATTAGGATAAATGAAGAAAAATGATACTAACCAACCATTAGCATTACATTACAAGGATCAGTTAGGTGCATGTATATTCAACAGATTTAGTGATTGTAGCAATTAATTTATTTAGTGGAAAATTAAAGATATTTAAGTTCAAATTTACCTTATTTTTTATCATTTACATTACAAAGCTTGGTTATTTTAGTAGCATATATTGTTAAATTAATAAATATATTAGTTGAATTATATATTTAATTAGATTAAATTATTATATATATATATATTTAGTTATTAAATTATGATATTTTTATTCAAAAGGTTTGAATATTTCAACCAATTGAGTATTGTTAGATTAAATTGGAATCCAAACACATGATCCAATATTTAGGTGAGATGAGACAAATCAAAAAGGATACAAGAAAAAAAAAAAATAATAATATGGAATGCAGTTATTAGCTCTTAAAACATTCAGGATTAAATGATGTGATATAAAATATTCACTTATTATTTACCTATGACATAGCATGTGAATTGATAGGGTAGTAATAAACACCTTTATTGCATTTTTACTCCTCAAATTCATTTTTCGTGACACCCCTTTGCATACACTAGAATAAATAAAATACCTCATTTTCACCATGTATTCTATGTACCAATTTTTTGGTTATATTTTTTATATTCCCTTATTATTTCTAACATATCAACCAAGGGAATTAATTATACCTACTTTCGAATCCAAATAAATTTTGATTGTCATCCCATATATTCAAGGTTAAAAAAAATAGATGAGCTATGAAAAATATGTCTTCCTACATAAAGCTTTGATTTGGAAGCACTTGTACATCTCAACCACCAAACCCATGCCACATGAAATTTAATAGTGAAATCCTAATAATAGATATCTTAATTATAATATTCATATTAATCTACATTATAATGCAAGGGTTTTAAAGATACATATATTATTTATGGGAATGATCATATCTTTCACATAAGGCATTAGATAACCAATTTGAAGAAACTTTGCTATGATTTAATAAACCTATAATATTATCTTAGTGTCACCATTGTTTCTTATGTTAACTACATTAGAGATTCCCCTATGACTTTGAGGCTTTAACATAATACAAAAGTATGTGAAGTAGAAAAATATAACTTTACAACCCTAGCAACAGTAATGTAGTGAATGAAATTCCCTCTAATCTAATTAACTTATGCAAAGTGATCTTTAGAGGAATTGGAATGCCACGTGTTAAAGTAATCATGCATTAGCTAATAATTAATCTTTAATTGATTATTAGTCTACTTCATTTCATGCACTTGAGCTAAACTTAGGGGTGCTTTTATTCTATTAAGCATTTTTTATGTTAATTGAAGTGAGCTATTATTAGATCATTTTATCTCATTGCATGTGATGCTGACACTTTTCATGATCTAATCCCTTTATCATTTAAGGTTGCTCCTATATAGCACTCAAACCTCATTGTATTATCAATCTAGATATTTTGTGAGTATTTTCTTGTTGTTCAAAGAAAAGAAAATATTTATTTTGTAGATCTCTTGTGTGGAAGGTGTCTTTGTTCTTTATCTAATCCTATGTCTTGTGTTATTCACAATTATGACATGGTATCAGAGTGTGGATTAAATGAACCCTTTCTCGATTTATGAGGTTTTTTCTTCAACAAGGGTGTTAGTGAATGGATTGGCCCCCTTTGATAAAGATGGCTATAATATAACTTCTCTACCCAATAAGCACTAGCGCTTATTCGCTAACTTTGGAAAGGCCACAATTGTATTTGTGGCTTTCCTTTGAATTAAGAGGTAAAACCCCCTCGTGTGAATTAAATGAAAGATAAGTAGCTTTTAACCAAAAAGCGGTAAGGAAACTGACATCAATACATAAAAATGTAATTAATACAAAAGAAAATCCTAAAGATCACCAGCGGGATAGCTCACAGACTGCACTCAACTAATGATGAAAGAAAAATTAAGCATGGATGAAATATTTCATAATTGCAATAAGGAAATGAGTGCAGTAGAATAAATTTTACACAAAAAATATATCCTATATTGTACATGACTCATAGATCAGTACAATCAACATTACATCCCACTAATAACACATAGATTATCAACTATTGCAATCAGAAATGAACTAATTGAAAATAAATCTAAGTGTTCCTTCCTTCACTACAACATCTTGTAATTTCAAAAAATTGGACCCCTTCCAAATAGTCTCCTTCTCTAGATATAGGAACTGAATTCCGTTCTTGACGGTTACCAATTGGTTGTGGCAACATTTTCTTGCCACATATTTTCCTATCTTGAAAATTAGTGGTCGGGAAATAATAAATAACCATCATAATTACATGACCTATGAAAAGATTGCAAATAATTCATGAGCATTTCTTGATCTAACTCTCGCCTCGTGGCCCTATTGATCATAAAACAGTTTGTATACCTCACCAATTGAAGATCAAACAACTTTCACGCATGCATCAACTATCCTACAATGAAATCAATTGGGAAAGTAACTTAAATTCCCATTGTATCACCATTAATTCAAACCACATCACCATACTATCATCTTTAATTGTTCTCAATTAACATGTCTCTCCAACCCTCTATAAATTCCATAGGAATGACCTCACTTTGCCATCTTGCTACATCAAACATGGCTAGTACTCAAAGCGATGGTGTGTCCATGAATAATTTTGTCACCATTGAAGAGATTGAGTGTAGTCCCCTTTTTAGGAGACTAACTGATCAGTTAAAGGAAGTCTTCACGATGGAAAGTGAGATTGAGGAGGAAATTTTGTGCAATATATTAGGAGATCATACTTTTCTTAATCAGGTTCAAGTACACAATACAACACTCTTGGAGCATTTCATGTACACCATAATTTGCACTTTCAATCACCACGATTGAGGAATGTGGGAATTGGAGCATGTTAGACCAAATGAGTTCCTTCACTAGGTAAATGTAGCCATCGCTAGCCTCACCAGCTACTCACAGAGTGGTTTGATAGGAGATGCCATTTTCATTGCTTCAATTCCTCATAATGAATCCTTGGAGGAAGTGGCGACTCTTCTACGCGTAGGAATTTTGAGAAACAATATGGATTTGTTCATTCAATTTTTGCAAACACATGAGAACCTACTCTCACCTTCCTAGATAGAGTGTCTTCAAGTAGTCACAGAGGAACTTCATGTGCTGGTATTTATCCTTTGTGTCTAAGAAGAAATTTTCATTTTGATACTATGTAGCTCCTCCGTTTCTATGTAATCGAAAGAAATTTTGTATTTCCAGTAGTACCCATATTATATATATAATAAAATATAGCATTTTGGTACTCCTAGTGTTGATTCTCTATCTCATGATTCATTCTATCTTTCCTCAGGTTTCATTTCCATTTCATTTGAATGACTTTTTCTTCTTTTAATTCTGCATAATGGCTTTCATTTATGCTTTTGAATGATACTCTGCATGATAACCACTTAATCCCCCTTGAAAACACTCTCTAGTGGTAAAATGGGAACTTCACAAAACTATACAAATCACCGCCATAGTTATAAGGAGTGCTTAGGTTTCCGCTTAGCTTTGAAAAGACTTAAAAAAAAGTTATCGACGGTCTTTTTGATAAGTTCATGAACCTTGAGTATGACCCACCCAAAATTGAACAGAGTAACTTTGGAGCATGTGACGAGTTGTGATAAAAACACAAAATATCACCCGAGTTAAAGGATGACAAAGGAACAAATTGTGGTGATTAAGCAAGGAGTTAGACTAAGTAACAAAGCACCACCCAAGTTATAAACACTTAACAAAATCCCACCCAATAAAGACAACCAAAATTTACCATGGGGTGTTGGTTCAAAAAGAGGGGGTCCCAAAATTTTGACATGGGCTTTGACTAGGGACAAGGACTGCAAAGTACATGACCAAGAACCTAGAAGTAATCGACTAGTCCTATTCCATGGGGCAAGAAAGTCAAGTGAAGAGGGAGAACAACCAGTAGAACAAAGAAAATAGACCCAAAAACAACACACCAAATGACACACAAAAGGCTATATACAAGGTAGGTTGACACCTACCGAAGGAGGAATCAGAAAGAAAATTATACAAATCCATTAATGGGCTGAGAGAAAAATGACCCAGACCTAAAAAAGGTCATTGATGTATGCAACTTTTGAATCAAGGCAATAATTTTGATGACTCAAGCATAATTGGTGTAACTAATCAGGAGGTCACTTGGATTCCTTTTGAATAACCACTCTCATCATAAATTTCCTCCTAATGTAGAGGAGTGTATATAGGTGTGTGCAACATGTTTTCTAACCTACAATAATGCAAAACAAATGAAATTCAAAGGAAGAAAAACACAAAACAACACCTCAAGATCGGCCTAGTTAAACTTGAACAAAGAAAAGATGAAAACAAGTTATTTACCTTGCCCAAGTCGATTGGTTGGTTGGCCCTGTTGAATCGATTGTTTGTGTGCTCCTTTGGATGGAAAATCACATGAAACTAGATGCAAAATGATGGTGAGATGATGGGGATTCAAATGATGCAAGTGGGTATGTGAACTTGGATGCACAAAATGGATGCAAAAATGAGCTTCAAAAGTTGTAGCAATGGAGGATGGTGTGAGAGCTTGAGAACTTGGCTGCTTGAATGCTTGAATGTGTGAATGAATGAAAATGAGGTCAAAATCCTCTAATTTTAGGGGAAAGGCCTCTAAGGAATGGTGGGTGAGATTTAGCTACCATGGACAAGATGGAGGGCTATGGTGAGTTGAGGACTCACAAGTCCTCACATCTTGCCATGTGGTAATGAGGTGTAAAGGGAGAAGGTGATGTAGAGGTACTTGAAAGTACCTTGGGATTGGGACAAGATATCCTCATAAAGGAGGTCCTTGTCCCCATGTGGGAGATGTGACAAATGAGGAATTTAAAATTCCTCAATAACCCACATAGGGAAAAGAAAAGTCTTGGAGGAATAAACGCAAATTTTTAATTCACATGGGGAAGAGGTTGCCTTGTCTAAATGAAGAAAGAATTTATGATGGTTGACTTGAGGGTATGCCATAAATGGCATGGGGGATTAGGTTGACCTAATCATATGATTAAGGTTGTGCAAATAGGTGATTAAAGGGGGCTAATGAAATATTAGGGGCAAATTGCAAGTTATGGAGGATGTGACATTAATCCTAATTAAAGGTGTGCACATCCTAATCAAGGATTAATTAAACTAATCCAGATTAAAAGGAGATTATGGAGGATGGGACAAGGAGAGAGAAAAAGATGAATTTAAAATTGATTTAAATTCAAAAGGACAAATGACTAAATTAAATAAATTGAAGCATTTATTTAATTTAGTTTGATGAAGGGTCCAAAAGGTAAAGTATTTAATTGTTAAATTAAATACCTTAGGAACATTAGGAATAGAAGAAATATTAATTAAATAAATCATTTAATTAATGTCGATGGGGGATGCAAAATAGATGAATAATGGGGAAAAATTTGACCATATGGGAGTGGTCAAATTCGGATGTCTACATTTTGCTCCTCTTCGAAATACTGTTATAATAATAGTGTTTCGAAGAAAAATAAAATGTTGATGACTCGATAGAGGAAATGACTAGAAAAATAATGCCCCAGTGTGGGAAAAGCTGTGTTGATTGTCTAATCATGAAAAAATGAAGGGAGATGCCCTAGTGTCACTAGGGAATGATTGTGATAGAGGAACAAAGGAAAATGATAGGGTATGCCCCCTCGAGAGGGCAGATGGGGAAGAAAAAGGGGCCCTGGGTGACTTCTTGATATGAGGAAATGAAGGGTACCATGAGATAGAGATCAAAACATTGTGAAAAATGGCTTTTGAATGAAGAAAAATGGACACATGGTGTGCAAATGGTGGCCCACGGAAGAAAGGGAATTAATTAAATGAAAAAGTGGTTAAATAAAGGGTAAAAATACCCAAAGTTAAAAAAGGTTAAAAAAGGATGGAAATGTTACATATAGTAATTTTAAGAATTACTATTCCTCATTTGCACACCTGGAAATTGAGTGGGGTATGTGCAGGATCATCATGGAAAAAAGAGGCCCTTAAGTGACAAAAAATTCAGAAAAATTAGGGTTAGGAGCTTGACTTAAAAATTTGAATAAGTTCTCTATATTATTTTAAAAAATATGTAAGAATAGAATCTATTGCAAATTGAATGTAGTTTCTAAACTACTAGGTTTATTTTTAAAAAAATAAAATCTTTTTGGTGAAAATTTGAAATTTCAATGCAGTAGTACTTAAATTTTAGGGAAAAAAGAAGTAGGTGTCTATCGACCACCCTAACCACAATAAAATGATAATTTTTTTATAAGATTTTAAATATAAGTAGAGGACTCATGTCCTGATGTGATGCATATTTTTTTGTAATTTTTTTCCAAGTAAATAATTAATTATAATGAATTTTTTTTATTACAACTTTTAAAAAATATAAAAACTTGTATGTTTGACCACCTTAACTTGGTAAAAAATTTATGAAATTCAATATATATATATTTTTAATCCTATAGTATGTGAAGCATAGAATGTGATGCATTTTTTGGATTCAAAAAATGTGATACCATTTGAAAGCTATAGATGTTTTTCAACCAGCCTATCAATCGGGACTTTAGTCGTAATTCAAATAGAAAATGAATAATAATTATTTATTAAATTCAAAGTAAAGCATAATTTATATTGGTGGAAAGCTAAGAATCTCCTTTAAAAACCCTTTTTGTTTCATCAATTTTGGGTAAAAAAAAGGTCATCAGCCACATAGGCCATCATATCACTTACATATCGCCACTTTTTGGCCCATCATGATCCTCCACATACCTAGTGAGAGAGAGAGGAGAAGAAGAAGGCATCACGAGGATGGTTGAGGAGTACGATGACGAGATCATCCACTAGGGGGACAAGGTACGACGGTACTACCACGAGCGTGTGGTACCACGCCAAGTTAGTTCCAAAACCTTGTTTGTGATTTTGAGCAGGTTTTTGAAATTTTTATGCATTTTGGAAACATGGGTTTTGGGGTTCGGGTAGGTTAGCAAAAATGGGTAGTTGGCAAAATTTTGATTTCGCCTAGTTTTTAGGAAAAATCGCCTGTATAAGGCGGTAGGAAAGGGGAGGTGAATTCTCTTGTTTTAGGGGAAAACTTGCCCAAAGAGAGGGAAGATGCCCAAAAAAGGGGCGAGGTTGCAGGGAATAGGGGCAGATTTGCCCATGAATAGGGTGAATCCACTCGAACAAGGGGGGCGGGGGTCAGAATGGGGCGAACTCTCTAGTAAGATGGGCGAAGTCGCCCATCACATGAGTGATGTTGTCCGTGCAGGGACAATGGCTAGGATTTCCTGTCGGACGAGCGAACTCGCCCATTTGGGGAGACGGGTGAACTCGTCCATTGCAGAGAGACAGGCGAACTCGCTCATCCCAAGGAGACGAGTGGGTCTACCCGAAGGATAGGCAAACTCATCCGTCCTAGGGAGACAGGCTAGTTTTCCCATCAAATGAGCAAACTCACCCAAACGGGTGGCCAAAGGGTGAAGTCACACACAAAATGGGAAAATTCACCCCCATAAAAGGGAAAAAATGAAGGTTAAAGGGGCAAAATCACAAAAGAATTGTTAAATGTTTTAGAAAATCCTAGGCGGGTGGGTGAGAGAGGGGAAGAGATAGGAGAAAAGAAGATGAAAATGAGGAGATTGGGTGAAAGGGACTGACATGTGTGGTGTGAATGGAATGTTTTGACAGCCTATAGATGCGGGAGAGGTGTTTGGTTGTTTTGGAGGCAACAATTACGACAATGAATGGTGAGGATCACAAGGCATTGGTGTGAGCAGGCTTGCTTCATATACTAGGGTACCCCACTATTAGAGCACATTGAGCACTATTGATTGCATTGATGGAGCGATGGAGCTCAGAGACGTCCACATTCCACCTCTTGACAGGGAAGATGACTGTCACCTTAGAGGACATATGGAGGATTCTGTAGCTACCGATAGCTGGTCACCTTGTGAGTTGGACAAGGTCAAAGGGACAAGAGCAGGAGCAGACCTTATGGGTTCTCTTCGATAGAGAAAACCTATCGATTCAGGGGGCAGAGTTGGATTTGGATAGATTTTTAGGGTTGGGAGTACCTCCATTACCATTATATCCCTGCAGTCTAATTAGCAGGATTTTGCTGCCAGACAAGAGCAAACATTTTTGCAGCCTCAAGGTTATTGAGGTTGTTATACATATTATGGAGCAATGGGAGGGGGAGTTTTCATGGGGTCCATGCGTACTGGCACAACTATATAGAGACATGCATGTGGTGTGCTATCAGAGAGCACTCAACATGACACATGTCACATTGTTATAGGTTTGGGCCTGGGAGCATATCAGTGTATTGGTGGAAGGGACACAGGATGACACGTTTCTAGTAGCCTATTGGTATGAGGTAGAGTACAGTTGGAAATTTCACTACTAGGACACGAGTGATTTAGAGAGATGGAGGAGATTTGATGACCTTCAGGAGGATTAGATCATATGGCGGTTGTACATGTAGCGACGATTTTCATGTTGGAGGGAGGATGAGAGGAGACATAGAGGATACTTCTTCACATTATCCTACTTGATTGGGAGGGATCCCTACATAGTGGAGCTACACAGGGCTGACAAAGTGTTGAGATAGTTTGGGGTTCAACATGACATCCCTACAGGAGCATAGAGATTCAGACGGATCACTCGAGAGTAACCATAGGGTGACTAGATTACAGTAGAGTTTGTGAGACAACAGTGGGAGGAGCTTCAAGAGGTACCATACCTGGGAGAGGAGGGAGAGCAGATGTGGGGATGATAGTGAGATACTCCGCATGGTGGGTACACCATAGACCAGTGTGGATGACGACAATGCACTCGATTATAGGGGCACATGGCTTTAGTCCAGAGGATGAGATGAGACCAGCTAGATAGAGGAGGGTTAGGAGGAGAGGGGGCTAATAGGGGAGAGGTGAGGATAGGGAGGCTGAGACAGAGGAGAAGATAGGGGGAGGTGATGGACCATATGCACCACCACCATCGGAGGACCCAGTCGTCTTGCTAACAGGGGCCTTAGCGAGATTGTGGATTGCCAAGCATAGACTTAGGGAGTCAGAGGCAGACAGAGATAGACTATAGGCTGAGGTGGAAAAGGTGCACGTAGAGGGGGAGAGGGACTATAGGACCTTGGAATACGAGGTATCACAACATGTACAGGCAAAGAGGGATAGACTGTAGGCCAAGGTGACCAGACTACAGGCAGAGGGATAGAGGGAGCATGGAGGATTGGCAAACTAGGTATCTTCACAGACTCTGTAGGAAGCAGATAGAGATATGGAGGATTTGAGGAGGTAGGTGACAGGGTTGCTGAGAGAGAGGATTGAGCTATGAAGGGAGCGAGATGAGTTATACGAAAGAGCAGAGGTTGTAGAGTAGACAGTTGGGGAGGCAGGGCTAGTGCTAGAGAGAGAGGAGACAATGAGGTCCCAATTGCAGACCATGCAAAGAGAGAGAGAGATGCAACACAGACACAGGTGCATGCCTTGTAGGGTGAGAGGGGAGTGGCAGAGGCATGGGTATAGGTAGTGTAGGGCGAGGGGGGTGAGACAAGGACACATGTGCAGAGATTGCAGAGGGAGAGGGATGCAATGCAGGAAAAGGCATAGGCCATGCAGGAGGAGAGGGATAGAGCGATAGATTAGATGTCCTAGATGCGAGAAAAGATTGATTAGTTGTGGTTGGGATAGGATGCATGGGCATAAGAGAGGAGATCCTTTTCTAGATTTTGGGATGAGTATAGGGTAGAGTGAGATACAATCAGGTATCACATAGTAGAGAGAGATGAGTACATGAGGGAGGCTAGCTACTATATGGCGGCCTACTTCACAACAATTCTAGATCCCACACAACGGGTGCTGGCCTACATCTGAGGGTACCTCAGATTTCAGCACAGTCCTACTCAGTAGGGACACAAACCTAAGGGTATAGCAGCTATTGAGATACTCCCCCACATAGGGGGCGAGTTCCAGATTCACCGTAGAGATTAGATGGGGCTAGCACAGGGTAAAGATGATAGGGATGACATGATGCCGATTTTTGATAGGTGTAGGATGGATGTACAGAGGACAGGGGTAGAGGCCATGGATTATGTAGTGTAGATTAGCCTTGTACCTATATTTTATTTGATGATTATTATGTATTGATGTATTTGCGATGGACACTATTATGGACATTATATTTTGAGATTTATATGATATGTGATGACCATTGTTGACACCATGTGTTATTATGTGATGCATGTTTATTTATGGATGTGTGTGTATGAATGTGATTCTTTATGACATGCAAATGATTATGGAATGCATATGTATCTATGTTGATTTATGTTTATGCCTATGTGGATGACATGGATGAAATGCATTATTCCTAACATTTTGTGATGTAGGATGTGATGGATGATTATGATGTTGTATGATATGCTTATTGGATGAATAATTTTGTGATGTAGATGGCGATGTATGTATGCACATTGTTGATTTGTAATGTATGATGATATGGATGTAAAATGTATGTATGTATATATGTAACCGATGTTATGGATAAATGTAAATGAATATGCAATTTAACCAGATAGATTAGGATGTTTAATGCAATGTAAATGGATAATGCAATGAAACGATAATGTCATGAATCTTAAGATGCTTAAAATAACCAATTAAGGTTAATCCAAACAACTTAAAACAATAATGCAAATGAATCTAAGATGCTTAGAATAACCAAGTAAGATTAATCTAAACAACTTTAAAAAATGACTATGAGAATGATGAATTCAAAGTGGGATGATAATGCATCCTACATGGAAGATGGGAGTAATTAAATTCCTTACAAACATTAATATATGGGTGTGAATGATGGGCTAAATGGAAAGTACTTACCTTGTAATCATTACAAAATTAAGGGTGATGGGTGTGACAATGGATCACACATTATTAATAGGCCTCCTTTATTTGTGTATCATGCTTGCTTTAGCTTATGTGTTCAACATGATGGAGAAATCCCGCCAAGTACTAAATGAAATATTATGGGTGTGATACTGCACCTGTTAGAACCATAGGAATCTTGAGAAGAACGAGAGATGGGGGGATGAATTTTTGCACAACCAAAATCACAAATCATAGGTTAGGGGAGGGGATGGATGAAGGTTAAATGCAAGGCAATGAAAGGATGAATGAAATGCAATCCTAATGCGATTTTCCATTCTTAAGAGCACTGATTTTTACTATAGCACAAGACACAATATGCTAGGGTATGAAGAACAAAGGACGATTCGTGTCTAATGCATAAAAAAAACACAACAAACAAGGAGGCTATCCCAACACCCCAAAGTCGCGATGACTTTGGTCGGGCCAGGTATTGGGATAACCACAAGCACAAAGGATGACCTAGTGTAATACAAGACCGCAAGGATCTTGGTGGGTACTACATGGGACAACCAGGAAGACAACAACAAACAAAAGATCAAGGTATGCCCCTATGTTTATCAGTCAAAGAACACCATGATATGATGGATCAAGGTGATCATGATGAGGTATGATAGGGAGCTCAAATGATAAACAAAATCCAAAAGCATCAAAATATCACAATCAATTTCAAACATCCTTTGCCACAGGATCAAGAGGGTGGATGGGATTGATGAGGTCTATTAGGAAGGATGCATCCTATTAAGACCAAAGATGGATACTAAACTAAAAGATCGATATGATGCAGGAGACTCCAAAACTAATTGAATTTCATGATATGAGTGGATCTCATTTTTGAAGAATCAGCTAGATAAGGACATGCTTGATGACACAACACAAGGCATGAGAGACAAGACACAAGACTGACACACCCTAAAGACCTAAGCACTTGGGGGATGGTCATAGATTAGCCTTGCCTATGTGAAAGCGCAAAGCCCTCATAGTTCGATAAAAATACCATGGATAAAAGTGAAAAGAGGAAAATGGAGATGATGATGGTGGATAAAGACCAAATGGAAAAAGCCCCGGGGTGGATCAAATGATCAACCTTGCCTATGTGAAAGCATAGGGGCAATGTAGTTCAAAAAATACCAATGACAAAAGATGAGACCACAAGACCGACATGACAAGGTGAGATATAATGAAGATCGACACGATGAAGGATCCTAGATGAAGATGAGAGACTGACTAATGGCATGGATAGATGATACAATCTCAGATTGGGATAAAAGCTTAAAGGATTATTGATAGTGGATGAAAATTGTCCAATACTCAACCAAAACATACCAAGCGACGGGTAAGCGGATATGGATGAAAAAAACTAGATCAAAAAGGATGCTAGGATTGGATGTGAGGATAGGACGGATGGAAGCATAAAGTAACTAGGATGCAAGGTAGATAATGATTAAGCCCTCTACAAATGATGCCTGTTACCAGGTTTTCACCAAACGTACTTATCCAAGGAGCGACCAAGGGTGGTTTCACCATAGGATGGATTATTTCTCTTTACTATTTTTTGATTTTTTTTACTTTTTTTTGGTATTTTTGCAGGAGAGGATAACCCAGCTGACTTAGGTGTAAAACCTTTCTAGGTGAATGATGTTGATGGGCTCCTATAGGGGCTCTTGTTTAGGTGTGGCAAGCTTATATTCCCCAGATCCATATTTAGTTGTGACGACATAGGAACCCAACCAATTTTCCTCAAATTTTCCTTTCTTGTCTCGGTCCTACTAGGTACACTGATTCTCCTTAAGGAATAGATCACCCACTTTGAATTGGTGCAAGACAAATTTCTTATTGTTGCTTATCTTAAGATGATTTTGATATGCTTGAAGATGATTATATACTTTAATCCATTTTTTATCTAGGAGTTCCAACTGACTGATTCTTGCAACCCGATCGTCTTCGTCACTAATGAGGTTCTACAAAGATATTCTCAAAGATGGGATTTCAAATTCAATCGGAAAGATGGCATCGACACCATAAATGAGAGAATATGGAGTGGTGCCAGTGGGAGTGCAGATGGAAGTGTGATAAGCCCAAAGGGCAGGATGGAGGTGGAGATGCCAATCTCGACCAGTGTTATTGACAACCTTTTTAAGAATCTTGATCAAGGTTTTGTTGGTAGCCTCTACTTAACTATTACCTTTGGGGTAATAGGGAATGGACCAACAATGTTGGATGTGGAAGGTGTCACATACATGTTTCATAGCCTATTTTTTGAATGGATTTCCATCATCGGTGATGATGGTGGATGGGATTCCATATCTACAGAGAATATGGAAGAGGATGATTTTGGATATTTGAGTACCAGTAATTTGAGAGAGTGGCATTTCTTCCACCCACTTGGTGAAGTACTTAGTGGTGGTGATGATGAAAGTATGGCCATCAGAAGATGGAGGGTAGATCTTGCTGACTAAGTCAAAACCCCATTGAGAGAAAGGCCATGGTGCTATGATGGGTTGCAAATCCTATGCTGGAGCAGGTATTAGGTACGCATGTTGTTGACAAGGTAGACATTTCTTCACAAATTCACAAGAGTCATGTTCCATTGAAGACCAATAGTAACCAGCTCTGAGAATCCTCTTAGCTAAGGCCATACCATTTGAATGGGCCCCACAAAACACCACTATGTACCTCTGTTAACATCATGTGAGCTTTGGCCTCATTCAAACACCTAAGAAGGGTTTCATCATACCCACGACAATAAAGTGTATCACCTATGATAGTGTAGCGAGAGGTGTGTTGGATGAAGGATTTTCATTGATTGCGTGTAAGATCAGGGGGTAAGATATGATCATGAAGGTAGGTGTAAATGTCTTGATACCATGGTGATTTGGGACCCATGATGTCACACACCATTTCACTCTCAGGGATGTCATAAGCAAGGATTAAGAGTTGTTCGAATAGGAACTCACAATCTGTCTGATCTTTCGACATGTCAATCAGGGAACCAATTGTAGCCATTGCATCAACTACTTTATTATGGACTCTAGGGATTTGGTCAAATTGGATAGAGGTGAAATACTTCTTGGAGTCATCCACCATGTGCTTGTAAGGAAAAAACTTGTCATCTCTTGTTAGAAACTCATCATTAACCTATTTGATGATCAACTGGGAATCACCGAAGACTCGTAAGTGAGTGATGTTCCATTGGATAGCGATCCTGAGACTAGTAAGGAGACATACTGTATACACTTAAAAATGGTCATATCACATTTTCTGGTAATTAATTAAATATTTTTAATATTTAATTAAAATCTTTTGATTCTATCTACGTATAAATAAATTTAAATAATTTATTTATATTGTTCATGATTTCATTTCGATTAGATATTTAATCACCTTTTCATATTCATTTCTTAATTAATTAAATAAATGTTACAATTTATTTATATTAATTATCATATAATCTTAGTTTGAATATTCTATTGTTAATCTAATTAAAACAAAACACTATTAACAGAACTTTAAATTGAAGAAATTTGAAATAAACTTGGCTATAAAATAAAAATTCTTCAAGAACGTTCCGTCTTTCTCTATCTCCAGAGATTGGTTTGAAGCTTTCTGGCTCTCAGATTGTGTGAGCTTCTCCAAATGACTACTGCAGAACGAGTATGCAAAGAAAAACTATTCTATATGCTGGTGAAGATGGATAGGGGCTGTAATTATGCACAGGGGCTGTAGATTATGTACAGGGGCTGTAGATGAGATGAATCATGATTCTGTTGCTATGATTGCTATGCTATTGCTGTAATAATGCTATTGCTATGAATGCTAATACTATTTGCCTATAGTTTACTTGCCTAAAAATCCTATATGATTTTGGAGCTCCCGGCAGCTGTATTTATAGATTTTTTTGCAGGCTTCATCCTTGCTGGCAAGAATCTATGGCTATGAATTGTCTGGTAGGTTTGAATGGTGAGAGATTGAGAGGTTGAGAAGAAAATGGGGGAGGTTGAGAGGTTGGAGAGAAGAATGGAAGCTTGTCTTCAACCCACGGGAACAAGCCTGCACAGAAACAGAGAAATTTAATTTTCTGTTTTGGCAGTTTGTTTCCCGGGAGTTGAAGATAAATCCCCAAATTAAATAAATAAAATTTATTTAATTTAATTTATTGCTTTTTGATATTTGATTTTTGATTTTTGAAAACTATAGAAGAATTAAATATTTTGGTAATATTTAATCATGATGTGGCTTTAGAAGATTTTTGAAATATTTAGAAGAATTTAATTAAATATTTTTGGAAATATTTAATTATGAATAGATTTTTTTAATTGAATTGGAGGAATCTTGAAATGATTTAAAAATGAATATTGGATTAGAGGAAATAATCAAATATTTTGGAATATTTAATTATAAATGATATTTAGAAGAATTATAATATTTTAATCTTTATTTGAATAAAATATTCAAACTAAGATTATATGATAATTAATATAAATAAATTGTAACATTTATTTAATTAATTAAGAAATGAATATGAAAAGGTGATTAAATATCTAATCGAAATGAAATCATGAACAATATAAATAAATTATTTAAATTTATTTATACGTAGATAGAATCAAAAGATTTTAATTAAATATTAAAAATATTTAATTAATTACCAGACAATGTGATATGACCATTTTTAAGTGTATACACATACATATTCTGCTATGTTGTTCATGCATGTAAAAGCTAACTATAATGACTTCAGGATGTAATCACCTTGTGGGGTGACAAACAAGATACCCACCCTAGCTTCGTTATGCATATAGGACCCATCAAAGTAAAGTGTCCACACAGCTACTTCTGTTACTAAAGAACCTCTTCATCAGGAATTCTGTTATCAGGGGATAGGCATCTACTAAGGGAGCATTTGCTAACTAATTTTCTATCACTTTCCCTTTAATTTCCTTTTGGTCCACATACTCAATATCGAAATTGCTCAATAACATAACCCACTTAGCCATGCGGCCAGTCAAAGTAGTTCTAGATAAAAAATACTTGAGTGGATCGACCTTTGATATCAACTTCACGGGATGATTGAGATGGCTGAACATATAATGATGAAGTTTCTCTGAATTGAAGACTACTACTAGGCAAGATTTTTCCATCAGAGAATAATTGAGTCCATAGCCTACTAAGGTCCGACTAATCTAATAAATTGCTTGTTCTTTGAATGACTCATCATGTTGTGCTAACAATGCCCCCAGTGCAACTAGAGTAGCTGAAATATACAACAAAAGCAGTTTACCTAGAATGGGAGGCATGAGGATGGGTGGATGAGCCAAGTACTCTTTTATTTTGTGGAAACCTAGCCAACACTCTGAATCCCACTTGAAGGATGTATGTTTTTTTCAGGAGGTGGGTGAACGACTGACATTTGTCAACTAACTGAGTTATAAACTATCTGATGGATTGCAATTTTCCTTGAAGGCTCCTTAACTGTTTTAGATTGTGCGACAGAGGCATTTCCATGATTGCCTTGAATTTAGTGGGATCAACTTCTATACCCCTTCTAGAGACGATGAAACCCAATAGCTTTCCAGATGTGACCCAAAATACACATTTCTTTGGATTCAGACATAGCTTGTAATGTTCTAGCCTCTCAAATATCTTCTTCAGGATCATAGGGTGTTCTTCTCTAGTCCTGGATTTTCCCAAAAAATCATCAATGTAATCTTTCCATGATGTGAATGAGATCATGAAAGATGACAGTCATTGCACATTGGTAAGTTGCTCTTGCATTCTTGAGGCCAAAGGGCATGACGTTGTAACAAAATATGCCCCAAGGTGTAGTGAAAGTAGTCTTATGTTGGTCCTCAGTTGCTATTCTAATATGATTTATAACCAGAGAAACAATTCATGAGGGATAGCATCTCATGTCCAACAGTTAAATCAACCAACATGTCAATGTTCTGTAGGGGGAAATCATCTTTAGGACAAGCTTTGTTGAGGTCTTGAAAATTGGTATAGATCCTGATGTTCCCATTAGGTTTGGCAACTAGTACTATGTTGGAGATCCAATCAAAGTAATCAATAGGCCTGATCAACCTAGCCTCTAATAGTTTTTCTAGCTCTTTCTTGATCAACAAAGCTACTTGATGATGCATCTTCTTGAGTTTCTGCTTGACAGGTTTAGCATCTAGGTGGACATCCAAATGGTGCATGACTAGAGCAAGATCCAATCTTGGAATATTTGAATAGGCCCATGTGAAATTGATGATTCCTTCCTTGAGAAGTTGGACAATAGTGGAGTACTCTTCTTCTAATAGGGACTTGGCCACATATGTGATTTTTGGATCTTCTTAAATTCCAAAATTTACTTCATGCATCTCTTCTATGAGTATAGAAGAGCGTTCAGATAGTTGAGTTCCCACAAGGGGAAGATGAACATCCCCATCTTCCAGTGCCTCGGTGAGGTTGTCATTGTTAGATACGTCCTTTATTTTTACTTTTTCTAAGTCAAGAAGTTCCCTAGGGAGGTTTTCACTAGGTGACCCTTTTTGATTTTCCTTTTTCTTATTTTTGTGACTAGGGAGTTCATCCTCCCCCAATACCATAAGATTCACATACACATCCACTAAGGGAAAAGTGTTAACAGGTGCACTACCATGTAGATCCCAATCAATGAATTCAGGGTGGCGAAGGGATAGGCTAATGGTGAAAATAGATAGGAAATCAAATATAGAGGAAAGGTCCACATGATCCACATCATCATACAAATGTATGATGAATTATTCTTTAGGTATGTCTTTTAAGAGACCCTTGTCCATAGTGACATTGTTAGAAGCACTAGTTGATGGCATATGACCCTTTTTTTTGTGTCATGGCCTAATCCTGAATATCTTGGTCGCATTGGGGTGTCAACAGGCTGTTTCCTTCCTTGTTCTTCTTTTCCAAGTCCTCCCCCTTGATAATTATACGTGTATGATAGCTTGGAAGAATAAGGATATGTCTCCTAGAAATACTCCTTTAAAGGGGGAGAAGGTTCAGGTTCCTCATGATATACCCATTGGATGATGTCATCTTCTGGTGTATCTTGTCTTAGTCCAAAAGAGTGGTAAGTACTGGTTCCCACATTCTTAGAGCCTAGGGTGAGAGTCTTATCTTCTTTCTTTGGAATAGACTAAGAAGGTTGACCATATGTATGCGGTGAGGATGGCATGGTTGCCACATTTAAAGTAGTACACATTTCATACTCACCACATCCCTTGTCAATGATCTGGACTTTGGTAATGGTGGAGTCAAATGTGGAAGATGTAGTGGATGTAGTGGTGGATTGGGTATTAGAAGATGGATAGGATGATGATGCTTGACTTGGCCCCATTTCTACGCTTGGACAATAATGAGAATGGGGAAAGGATGCTTCTAGTGTGCGACAGTACTCACAAAGTTGAGGGTTGGCATGAATTGTAACTTCCATCCCATTAAATGTGAACTTCAAGCATTGATGGTAAGTGAAAGGGATGAATTGCATGGCATGAAGCCATGGGTGGCCAAGAAGAAGGTTATAGGGGAGGTCCAGATCAAGGACATGAGAGGTAGTGTACTGTACAACAGGTCCAACCTGAATTGGAAGAAAAATCATCCCCTCGGAATCATGCTCTATATTATCATACACCTTGATAGTGATGACCTGATTATTTAAGTCAGCGTGGGTATATCCTACCTACTTTATGAAATTTAAGGTACAAAGATTCAGGGTAGAGCCTTTATCTACCAAAACCCTTTTCACTTTATGGCGGGCTATAAGGACTTTGATATGGAGGGGGCGGTTATGATTGGAATCGATGCAAGGCATGTCATTCTGGCTAAAGCCAAGTTGGTATGTGGATGAGAGATGTCCTACTAATGCTTGGAATTGAGTAGGATCAATGTCATTGGGGATGTGGGTATCCTATAAGGCTTTGGTTAAAATTTCTTGATGCACAGGAGATGACTTGAGTAAATCCAAAATGGAGATTTGAGCAGGGGTCTTCCCTAGATGATCAATAATATTATATTGGGAGCTCACAGGAGGTGGTTGGGCTGATGTACAGGCTCTAGGAATAGTGATGCGAGTGCGGCGGGTCATAACAACACACTGTGGATCTTTTCCTTTCACGTATATCATAGACAAATGTGGTTCTTCTTGCTTAATATGCATGGCGATACCCTCATAATTAAATTGCACATGTTTGTAACTGATGTTATTTGTGGTGTTACTCTAATTATTGTTGTTACTGGATCTGGGATTGGCATTTTATGTGCTAGCTCCTTGGTTATGCTTTGGGAATGTGTTTTGGTATATCTGAAGCTAAGCATTGGATGAGGAAGCCTGGTTGGCATCCACATGTATATCACCCTGATCTATAAGATCCTGGATGTAGGTTTTTAAACCTTGAAATTTGTGTAATGAATGCCTTTTGATCTTGTAGAAATCACAATACTCATTTTCTTTATACTAGGATGGCTTGGGTTTGGATTCATTAAGAGGCTTGGTCACAGGATACATAATCGAGTAGTTAGTCTGAAGAAGCCTATTGAACATGACACTTAAGGGCTCTCCTAACTGAGTGAATTGAATTTTTTTGTTCCCTTGATTTTTCTAATTAGATTGTGAGGGAGGATGAGGTGCCCCCTGTGGCACTGATATGGAATTAGGAACAGATGGTTGATTAGAGACGTGTTTTTGTCTTTGCGATGTGTTAACTACTTGAACATGTTTGGTGTCTGTGACACCATCACTGACAACATTCTTATTCTTGTTCCAATAGCGGATTTTATCCCCATATGACTTTTCCTTGTTAGGATTGTAAATTTTGACTAGCCCTTTAGCAATAAGGGCTCTCTCAAGGATAGGACACTTCTCTACTACTTCTACAAAGGTGGTGACACCGTGGAGTTTAAAATTATGTTCCATTTCTGGGTGAAATTTTTTGACAAAGAGGATGACCATGTCTTTTTCTCTAAGCAGGGATTTCATCCGACTAGCCAGAGCTCGCCACCTTTGAAGGTAGCTTGAAAAATTTTCTCCTTCACGCTGCTTCTCTTTTAGAAGATCCAAAGTATTGACATCTTTCTCCAAACTAAAGGAGATAAGGGAGACAAAATTTTCTAATAGATCTACAAAAGACTTGATAGATCCCCTCTCGAGACCCATAAACCAATCAAGAGCTATCCTAGTTAGACTCCTTGGAAATAATCATTGGAGATAGGTGTCATTGTGATGGACTTCCTGACAATGGGAATAAAATTCCTAAAGATGGCTTTTAGGATCTTTAGTTCCTTTGTACTTATCAAATTTTGGGATCTCGAAATGCTTTGGGAAATGAACTAATGAGATTGATGGATTGAATGGATGGGGACAAATGTCTTTAAACTTGAAGGATTGTTTTCTAGTCCCTACTTGCAAATATTTTAATGCAATTTTGACTTCTTCCCATTCTTTATTGGCGGGCATGGAGGGGGTTAGATTAAATGGATTAGCTTGATTGTAAGGTGGATATTGTTGGTATGATGATAATGGAGCCGACGTAGTTTGATCGTAAACTGGTGGAGGTTTATATGGAGGTGTTTGTTGATATTGATTGGTGTATGTGGGTTGTGTTTGCTGAGTGGTGTAGGATTGCTGATAGTATGATGGATTTTGATAATAAGAGGTGGAGGTCCCTTGTTGGTATGGTGGTTGCTGATGGTATTATGAGGTGGAGGGAGCACCCTCTTGGTATTGTAGAGGGGCTTGATAGTATGATGATGTAGAAGCACCTTGCTGGTATCAGAGTGACTACTGATAATAAGAAGTGGAGGGAGCACCCTACTGATAGGATAGTTTTTGCTGATTGTAATATGGATATGGATTGGATTGGTAGTTGTAAGTGGGCTTTGGTTGTTGGGTAATATATGGAGGTGGTTGTGGATTGGCCATTTGGTACTAAGGATTGAATGGTTGAGGATTCTAATGAATATGATTGGGGTTAGGATTCGATGGATTAGCATAGACAACATATGTGCTTGATGGATGGTAAAGGTATTGTGCAAGAGGATTGCATTGTGTTTGCATGGGAATTTGAGTATGTTGATGTGGTTGTTGCTGATGCGGTGGTTGCTAGAAGAGAGGATGAGATGGGATATGTTGTTGCTGAGGGATCAGTATTGATGCACCTTGTAGTGGTTGTTGAGGCTATGATGTAGCTTGATGAGGGGGTTGCATGGGAAAAGTTGTATGTTGTTGCGAGATTGGAATATTTTGTTGTGGAACAGAGATGTTTTGTTGTGGGGGTTGCTGATGAGGTGGTTGAGATGGGATTGCAGTTTATTGCAGTAGTGCTTGCGATGGGATGGCAGTGTGTTGCGTCAGTTGTTGTTGAGGTGGTTGTGACAAAGTGGATTACTGTAGATTAACTGGAGGATGCTAGAATGTGGGGATGTTGCCTTGGGGTGGATGTTGAGATGTGAGGGATGGTGTTGGTAGGTTTGATGTAGGTGTAGCTCCTGGAGGTGGTGGCAGTGCAAGGAAAGGATTGCCCCCAGTGTTGATAGGTGGTTGAACTAGTTGGTTAGGCTGGAGTGGTGGTGTAGATGGTATGGGTGTTGGACCTTGCTAGACAGGCATGGGAGGTGGCGGAGGTGGTAAATTTTGTAGAATACCATAAGAAAGGGGGTCATTTGGAACATGTTGTTCTCTTGCGACTGAGATTTTGGGAGGATGTGGAACTTGATAGAGCATGACATTACCAAATCCGGGTTGATACCAATTGTCTATGGGTGGACCCTCAGGGACTTATGAATTCCTGAAACATTATGTGAATTTTGGGGGTCTTGAGACACTAGAGGGGGTGTGGTGTTGACGTATTGCGACATGTTAAAGTCAGGAGGTGGTTTGAGTCCTTTCATGATTAAGGTGACAAGAATTTTTTCCCCATGTTCATTAAGGAGGCGATTTTTCATCTGAACATTTGTTAGATTACTGAGATACTCATTGACTATGACCTCAGGTTGGATGACCATGCTCTCATTGGCAGGAGGTGAAGTGTTTTGAACATCAGTATTGGATTGTGATGAGGCATCATTATTGGGATCCTGAGGGATGTTTTGGGCACCTTGACCTTGTTGTTCAACCATTTTTTTCTTTTCCTGTGATCGGGTTTGAATGGGCATGAAAGTGAAAAACTACCAGATGAGCTAGGATGATGTTACACTCTAAGATGCAGTGCAAGGATGACCTAGGTGATGATTAGAGGATTGATTAGACTAGATGAAGGATTGATTGATTGGATGATTGGATGACGGATAAGATTGGATTGGATTGGATTGATTGATGAGATGAAATGATTGTTTGGATTAGGTAATTGATCAGATAAGATGATGAAAAAAATTCTAAACCAAGTTCAAAAATCACTCTAGGTGACTTTAGGTGCTAATTGATTAGATTGAAGGACAAATGGATGATTACGACACCAAATCCAGTTCAAGATGGAAGTAGATTGATTGCGCCGAAGATGATAACTGACTCAGGACGGATGACAATCCTAAGCAGATGTTGATGACAATGATCGGATTTAGACACCTAAGCCAACTTGGATAATAAACTCTAAAAAGAAGTCTATGGGATTTGGATTGATGAAACGATGATAGATTATGATGATGAACAAATGAAATTTCGAAGATGTAGATGGACTAAAGTGAAGCTTATGGGAAAATGAAAGTTGATAAAAATGTTTTGATCACGGTAAACTACTAGGAAAATGACAAGGTTTTAGTGGTCCAAAGGATTCATGTTTTGGAATTTTTATGAGAAACGAATATGCCTCTATGTATGAAAAATTTGCCTCTTTGGATTACAACTTCACTTATCTTTACTAAGAAAATTTTCCTATTTAGAGAGAGAAAATTTTCCCAAATCAAAGGTGACTCAAGAAACAGGAGAATTTGCAAGTCAAATTCACCTAAATAGGTTGCAACTTTTCCTAAACAACTCTCAGGTTCACCCAAAAACTTGAGAAAACTCACCCAAATGAGTTGCAAACTCGCCCAAATTCTGATCAAATTAGCCCAAATACCAAAAAATTAACCCAAAAAAGTGTCAAACTCACCTAAAAAAATAGTAGATTCTCTTGAACAACTAAAAAATTTGCCTAAAAAGGTAGCAAACTTGCCATAACAGGTGGAAAATTAGCCTAAACTCACAAGAACGATAGGGAAATGGGTGGATTTGTCTTGTAGGATCACCTAACGGGGATGACAACTTCACCTATTTCTTGAATGGTACAAATGGGGATGGATTCACCTAAAAATGGGATCGCCCAACGAAAAAACAGACTCACCAAATAGACAAATGAACTCGACAACAGATAAACAAACTCGACGAATAGAGAAAAAAACTATCCCAATTGGGAAACAGACTTGACGAACAAAGAAACAACCTCAACAAATGGATAAATGAACTCGTTGAATGAAAAAATGGAATCTCTAAATGGATAAACGAATGTGCTTAATGGGAAAATAGATGGATAAAGGCTTGAATAGAAAATGAGATTGCCCTTTTCTGAAGCAATTTCACCCAAGGATGTGGAAAATTTTCTTGTTCTTAGAGGATTGGCGAATTTGATGACTTAGTGGACTGACAGGGGACTGAAACAGTAATCAAAATCGCCTAAAGTTGGAGAAAATTCTCCTATTATGTAGAAACAGGTGAATTTGATGATTGATGGACTGACGAAATGACCCAGGCAACAAGAAAAATCACCCCTTTAAGAGGAAAATTCACCCAAGATAGTAGAAAATTCACTCAAACAAGGAGCAAATTCACCTATTTGGTAGAGAACAGGTGAATTTGATGAATGAGGATGGATAGACTTGCCTAACGGATGAATGGACTCGCCTGTTATAGGAAATGGGCAAAAATGGGGTCACCTAAGAAAGTGACCCACAAGAAAATTTGCCTCTGTCAAAGAAAAATTTTCCCAAACAAGGAAACCTAGACTAGACTAGGGTGCGGATTCACCCTTTTACAATGCAAAATCGCTTGTCTACAATGAAAATTCATCTTTGTAAGGGGAAAATTTTCCTTTGAAGGTAGGGGCTAACTGTGGCAAAGGACTAGAAGCATGACAAACAACAAGAAAAAGAGAAGGGCTAACTCAACTGAAAAGAAATGCACTGGTATCACATAGAGAAGACACTCCAAACAACACAATCCTAGAATTAGTATGAAGGGTTTAAAAACTTGATGTAGGCTCACCACCTTGAGCAGAGAACCCAAGGTTAATAATCCTTGATACTGGGGTGGTTCTCTAGATCATCCTTTCTTGTGAAGGTGAATAGCTAGCGTTGTAGTGGCACAGGGTCGTCAATAGACACCATGGGCTCACCTTCACACTCTCACTCAGAGACTATCATAGTCCACCATGAGGATTTCCATCTCAACCTAAGGGAGTATGTGATGAGTAACTTTAGGGTATGATACACATCCCCTGCACTACACCAAGCAGTGGCTAAAACATGGGTCTCTATCTAGGCTATACAAGGCAATCTCATGAGTCCTCGATATACACACAATATGTGGGGCACAACCCTGAACACCAGTCCATCACAAGCGTGTGTTGAGAGCCTTAGCAAGGTACTGGAAACTCAGAGCAACTCTTCATGTCTTATCTAGGTATCACCCTAACTTTGACACTTCACTAGACACGACACGACTGGATTGGGGTACAACTTTGTCTCTCCCCCCTTTATATACCCCACTAGTAACATGTGGTTGGGATTTTCCCCTAGGTGATGAAATCATAGGAAGGTCTCGCTAAGTGAAGAAGATACTAGGAATTTTGGCTGGTCCCTAGGCTAGCACATAGAGCAAGGGGAGAGCTTAGACACACTAGCACCTCTTAGGTAGACACAAGTGTACTAGAGTGAACTGCGATTTCTCATCACCCAGGATCACCAAATGGTGTAAGGGGATTGGATACGTCAACAACCCACTCAAAAGCACAACAAAAAAGTAAATTGACCCTCTACTTAAAGCTATGTGTGCCTAGATTAGTATGGAAAAACAACAAACTAACTAAAGTTCTTAGACCACTCGTTCTGTAGCAAATAAATTAGTAATTTTCAATTGTCAGTCTTGAATGAATGAGAAACAACTACACAAAATGTTAGAAAAATGAGGCACACTCACAAACAAACAAGTTAGTGGGTCAGTACTTGAAAACGAAACCAAAATAGAGTCAAAAATGAAAAGTTCAAGTCTCTATTTTTACCTCAGATTTGCCTCTATAAGGGGAAAATTTTCCCATTCTGGAGATCAAGTTCACCCCTGTTATCAACAAATTCACCCTTTTCTGAAGAAAATTCTCCTATCTACAAAAAGAAAGTTCACCCAAATCAGGAGTAGGTTCGCTTGTTCTAGTGACAGAGAGTAGATTCACCCCTTTTTGATAGATAGGCAAATTTGCAAGATGTAGATTTGCATCTGTTGAGGGTAGGTTCACTTGTTTTGCTATAGGTTCACCCCTATTGCTATAGATTTTCCTATTTATGTAGCACATTCTCCCCTCTGAGGTGCAAATTCACCCATTCAAGGTAGATTTTCCCCTACGTGTAAACCTGAACCTGTAAAACTTGAAACAACAAAGAACGTGAAAGAATAGACCTATTTGTGGGTCCCACTTGGCATGCCAAAGCCTAATGCTCTCTCACACTTCTAGGGTTTTTTCACCTAAAAGGAGAGAGATGGGCCAAAATGCTAATGTCTACACTCAAGATTAATGTAAATAAGATGTAATATGTCTAATTATGATGTACTAATGCACTGATATGAAAAGAAAATGATTTAATGATGCTAAACCTAAGAAATGCAAAGTGTTGGAAAACACACATAGAAGGATGAAACAAATGCAATAAATGACAAAATAAAGATGCAAGACAAACATTATGCATCTAGAAAATGATGAAGAGATGAATCAGGATTGTACAGACCTATCAAATTATGGAAATTTTGATTTTTAAGCCAATTGGGACACTTACGCTCAAAAAATTGTTTTGTCTAAATGGGTATCCAAATCTGCAAAAAACTATGAAAACCAGGTTCAGTGGGACTAAGTCACCACTATTGGCAACTTAGTCCACTTTTGAATTTCTAAAAATTTGAAAGTGGAAACGAAAGCCCTCGGTTTGCACTTTGGTTTCCCATAGGTGTTCGCTTTTGAAACTCTGATTTTCGGGTCTAAAAGTGACTTTTGTTGATGTTTTGACTTGGTCAACAAGGAGATTCTTTCAACAACTTTACAACTTAATCTTTAATGATCTTCAAACCCTCAAAGTACCTAAATCTGGAAACACACAAGAAGAGAAGAAGAAATGTTGGATGTTAGGGCATGGGGGTTTTCCTTGGTCAAACCCCTTTGTAGGTAATTAAACCAAAATGGAGAAATCAAGTAATGAAGCATAAAAAAATGGAGCTAAATACTTGCCATGATGTTTGATCTTGAATTTATGCAACAATAGTTGAAGAATTTTCCCTTGAATGTCTTAGGAAGCTATCTTGATGACTTGGAATGATGAAACCCTAGATTTCTTGACTTGAGGGAGAAGATAGATGATGAATGAATGATGAGAGATGCGAATTAGGGTTTTGCGACTTGATTTTATAGGCAATTCACCTTATTTTCCTGTTAATTGGATCCCCAAGGCCGACATAAAGAAAGAATAAACTTAAATTCCAAAATTTCCCACTCAAACCCCCAAGATAGGCCAAATTAGACTAAGTCACTAGGTTGGGTGACTTAGTCTCACCTGGCAGGGACCAAGTCACCCAAATGGGCGACTTGGTCTTGCAAGGGCTCATTTGCCAGCTGAATTGTTGGGAAGTCAAGAAATCATCAGGCTTCTAGGTTGTTCTAGTTAGGTCTTTGATCAACTTAATCCTTGGGATGCATAATATGGGGCAATAGGGGCCTATTAATGATGATGTAAAGAGTAGTTAGGGCTAGGGACAAAAATTTCAATGTGAAAGTGTGATTAAATACACTTTACAATACTAAAATGAGGTCCACTTAGCCTAGAAAGGAACAACATCCAATGTGAATTTGTAAATCACATTACAACACTAGATCAAAGTTAAATTTAGTTCACAAGCCTTCTAGATTGATGTGGAAATATAATTAAATACATTTTTATAATGTTGAGTTAAGGGAAGATGGGTTCATTAAGTCTAGAAAAATGTGAAAGTCTTTTACAACACTTTACAACATCTTTACAAGACATTAATAAATGCATAATTTGCAAGGGTCCAAGACCTAGTGTGGATGTGAAAAACACCTCACAACACCAACTCAAGGCCTCATTAAGTCCAATTTTTCATCAATTATTCCCATATCAAGTAAGGTATACACTTTTTGGTGACACATTAAGCCCCCACTTCAGTGAGAGGATGAACTTGCTTCAAACTCATGCTAAAGTAGACATTTAAGAAGAGTCCAATCATACCAATGCAGATGCCAAAGGATGACAAAGATCAAAGGAGGTTGCACAATCCCCAAGGATCCAAGATCCTATGTCAAACCAACATAAGCACAAGAGGACATACACAAGGTGAATGAGTTGCAACAAGACAAGATACATGATCATACAATGGCAAGAACTAAAAGGAAATGAAAATGGGGTGGATCAAGCTTCAATAATTTGTCCAACAAGTTGTGGATTAGATCTAGGCTTGTTTTTTTAGAAAAAGAGATGTATACTCACTCTAGGGTGACAAAACTCATGGTTGTCCACTAGGTGAAAAAATGCAAGTATACTCACTCTGGGGCCACGAAACTTCTGGTTATCTGCAAGGTGAGAAAGCCCTAAAAGGTGAGATACATATGGTTGATATGTGCTCACAAACACACAAGTGGCTATAGGGAAAATTCATGCGTCAGAATGGGCTTCCTGCTCAACCATACCAAAGTTATACCTCCTAAAAACTTTAATAAGGCACCACAATGAAAATGATTTTCGAGGTTTATGAGGTAAGCAAAATTTTGTATGCTTGAAAATCATAGACATTGTAAATGCAAAATGGTGGAAGGAATGTTCAAAGGGATTTTGTTTAGTTCGTGCAAGGTCTCATCTTAGGGAACATTGCTCCTAACGTTTCCAAGAGAGAAAAAGTGCAATGTCATCATGATCTTGTCTCCAAGAGAGGACAAGTGCAAGATCTCATCCTCAGGAACATTGTACCTAATGTTTCCAAAAGAGGAAATTGCAAGAAAAATAAAATCACATAATGAAATGTGAGTGGTGATGTATGCACCCACTTTAAAGAGGTTTCTAACACCATTACTGTGAGAAATTGCTTTAAAGTAGAAGGAGACATGAGAGCTTACTCAAAAAGCCCTATGCCAAGTCATATGTGTCCTATAAACTACATCATGAAAAAGGTAGTATGTCACATGCGATCCAACTTAAGGAATGTTGTCCACATCCCAAGCTTGCTCTTATATGTTCATGAAAGGTTAATGACTAGCCAAAAGAGACAACGATGAGTGACATACGAGGACAAGGCTACCTAACCCCTTGCCCCGACTTAATGCAGGACAAGTGTAAGCCAAAGTGATTGATAAGATGCATGGTAGAGTGAAAATCAGTATCAATTAGAGGAATTAGGTGCCCCCTTATAAAGAAAAGCACCATACTCCTTAAGATGTTGTATTTTACTACTCAAAGCCTTACATGCATTAGTATCATGACCGTGAACTCTGTGATAGGTTCAAAATGAATTATTGTAAGAGAGTTTCTTTCGAGTTCTTGGAGGAAGGGAGATAAAGTGATCTTGAAGGAGTCTCGACAAGATAGCCTCCTTATCAATGGTAGAAGGTGTACATGTATTATACGACATAGATATCTCTTGCTTAGATGTACAAGATGTCATGTCTACACAAGAATCTTTAGATTGTGAGGTTTTGATCTCTCCTTTGTAGGAGGGTGTAAAATCTAAAGAATTCAAATCATTAGTGTCTTGTGAGATGACATTGACATTAAGCAAGGATTTATTTGTTTGTTTGATTGCTTGTGAAAGATAACAATCAATACCACTAGTGTCTATCAGTTTAGGGTGTATGACGGTTAAACTTGTCTTAGAAGGATGTTTTGTGATAGTATTGATGTTGAGGGAAGGCTTGATTACTTCTATCAAAGGATAATAACCAATACTGTGAGTTGTTTTTTATGTGATAGGATCTATAGGGTTGCAGATACCTTGTTTGTTATCACCACATCCTTTTCCACTACAGCCAAGTTGTTTCATAAGCTCATAGCCTTTTACATAAAGCTTTTTCATTTATTTTGAATTGGGTGGTTGTTCATCATTGTGTTCATTAAAGGTTGTGTAATTTGTTATGTTTTGGTCTAAAGTGGTTGAGGTGAATGTTTTCAAAGGATCGTCTATGATTGGTGGTGTGAAGTCTAAGGAATCCCAATCATATTTCAATAGCTTTGTGACTTGTTCAATATGTTGTTTGTCTTGTTGTTGGATGGGTTCTAGTTGCGTAGTTGTTGTTAATGTGTTTAAATGATTCACGTTATTTTTCTCAATGTTCAAACAACTATTGGGATCAGGGTCAACTTCAACAATGTGCACTTTGTTGTTGTGAATGTATTTCATTTTTAGATGAAGAGTTGAAGGCACTGCATTCATCTCATGAATCTATGGTCCTCCTAAAAGAATATTATATGAAAGATTATGAGGGATGACATGGATGAGTGTTTGCAATGTGGCCACTCCAACTGTAACAGGAAAAGTGATCACACTAAGCTTTTTCTTTTCTTCATTGTCAAATCCCTTAATAGATAAAGAACTAGGTTGAAATTGTGATCTATCCACATGAAGCCTATCCAAGAGTTTTATGCTACACACATTAAGAGAGGAGCCATTGTTAACAAGGGTTCACTTTATCCCTATTGTATTGTATTGAGCAATGATCATGAAAGCTTCATTTTTTTTTTGCATGTCCAAAGGGGGGAGTTCACTTTGGTGGAAAACAACATGTTGGCATTTAATCCTTGAATGATGGCTGCAATGTCATGTGGTTGTACATTAGAAGGGATATGAACTCACTGTAAGGCCGTTTGAAGCATAGTATGATAGGTAGCTGAATTTTGGAGTAAATCCCATAGGGATATCTTTGTGGGCATGCTCTTAAGTTATTCAACAAGATCATACTCCCTTAATTGAGGAGGAGGAAAATTAGGCAATGGTAATGGTGTTGGGGTGGGTTGTTGTGGTTGTGAATTGTTTCTAGTGTAGTGCATGTGAGCAACGTAATCATGCCTATGTGGGTAAAGGGTAAACTTGAGTTTAGGTGGAGGGGGAGGTGTATGTGATGGTGGGTAAAAAATGAGTTTAGGTTGTTGTTGAGTTTGTGAAGGTGAGTCGAGAATTAGAGGATTCTTAAGATTTCTAACAGGGTATGTATGAGATCCATTGAGCGAGGGGGATTTAATGGACACTTACACATTCATAACCTCAACAGTCTTAGTTTGATGTATCTCTAATGAAGGGAAATCTAGAGTCACCCTTTTATCTAAGGAAGACACATGATTATTTTTTCATTTTCTTGCACCATGATATTCTCCCTAGGAGGATGGTTGTTAGGAGAACTATGAATCAAATGTTCTTGACATTCATGGATTGGTCCTTGTAAAATGACTTCATTGCAAGTAGGGGAATGATCAATGATTAAATATTTGTTCTGGATAAAGGTTTTCCTAGGTCAAGGGGGACAACTAAGACAGTCATGACCTTCATCAATTGTGTTGTCTAACATCAAAGTATCTTCTTCACAACTAGGAGAGATACTAGGAGAAGAACGAATTTTATTATCATGATTACCTTTGGTTGTGTTGTCTTTTTCATCAATGGTTTATCCAATAAGAGAGGTAAGGGGAGAGAAACAACTAGGATTCTCAAAAATCTCATTAATTGATTCTTCTACCAAAATATCTTCATCACCAATAGGAGATATATTAGGAGAACAAATATGATCGTTAGGAATAACCAAGGTTGTAGTCTCTTTCACAAAAAACACTCTCATAGGGAGAGGATAGGAAATGTTTCTTAAAATGTCTAAAGATGTAAGATATTAACATTGTTAGAGTGAAAATGAAAAGCACCTGTAACCATTTCATGTAATGTTGCAACAATATAAATAGTGTATATCCAAAGATGCAAAACATTTTTATCCAATATAGGAAAAGTTTTAAGAATGAAAAAAATGTATATGAAAGAATGTAAAGCACTTTTATCAGACTTATGCAAATTTTTATGAATAGAAACATTGTTTATGCAAAAGTGAAAAATATTTTTATCCATGTTATGCAAAAATTCAGAAGTGTAAGCATTTTTTCAGATCTAAGGATGCTTGTAATTGAAATTATTTCAAAAATGACTACCCTAAATTGATGTTTTTCAGCTAGATGCATAAAACAAATGTTCTCAAAACTTTCTAGAATTATAGTATATGATACTAGGAGGCTTAGGAAGCATAAAAATGAGGTTTTTGATGTTGTAATAGACGGCGAAAAATCTAGACTGGGACTAAGTTGCCTAGAGTGGAGGATTAGTGCTAGTTAGGGATTTTTTCAAAATTTCTAGAAAATTTCAATGGATTTTGATATTTTAGATGTGATATGATGCAGAACTAAGATGAAAATGAAAATTTTCAAAAAAATTAATGATTTTAGATGTAAAAAATGCAACCTAAATGCACTTTTTATGAATGCAAAACTTGAAACCTAGCATGCAAATCCATGCAAATCCAAATGTGAGGTCAATGCTAGCTAGGTCTATGACGAAGGACTCCAAATCAGAAATTAAAAGTATTCAAAAGTTGGGTTCACCAAAATGTGGACAATGATTTTGGCACCCTAATGCTCTCTCACACTTTTAGGTTTTTTTCACTTAAAAGGAGAGAGATGGGCCAAAATGCTAATGTCTACACTCAAGATTAATGTAAATGAGATGTAATATGTCTAATTATAATGTAATAATGCATTGATATGAAAATAAAATGATTTAATGATGCTAAACCTAAGAAATGCAAAGTGTTGGAAAACACACTATGATATGCAAAAGGATGAAACAAATGCAATAAATGACAAAATAAAGATGCAAGACAGAAACTATACACATCGAAATTGATGAAGAGATGATTGGGGATTGTAGAGACCTCTAAAATTTTGGAAATTTTGATTTTTAAGCAAACTGGGACACTTACACCAGGCTGGGTGACTTAGTCCTAGTTTTGGGAAAACTACTCATAAACCCGTTTCATCCAAATGGGTATCCAAATCTGCAAAAACCTTCAAAAAATAGGTTTAGTGGGACTAATTCGCCATTATTGGCAACTTAGTCCATTTTTGAATATCTAAGAAATTGAAAGTGGAAATGGAAGCCCTTGGTCTGTTCGGTTTCCCATAGGTGTCTGCTTCTGAAACTCTAATTTTCGGGTCTGAAAGTGACTTTTTGTTGATGTTTTGACTTGGTCAACAAGGAGATTCCTTCGAAAACTTTACAACTTAATATTTAATGATCTTTGAACCCTCAAAGTGCCTAAATTTGCAAACACACAAGAAGAGAAGAAGAAATGTTTGATGTTAGGGCATGGGGGTTTGCCTTGGTCAAACCCCTTTGTAGGTAATTAAACCAAAATGGAGAAATAATGTAATGAAGAATGAAACAATGGAGTTAGATACTTTCCATGATGTTTGATCTTGAATTTTTGCAATAATAGTTGAAGAATCTGCCCTTGAATGTCTTAGAAAGCTATCTTGATGACTTGGAATGATGAAAACCTAGCTTGCTTGACTTGAGGGAGAAGATAGATGATGAATGAATGACGAGAGCTGTGAAATATGGTTTTGAGACTTGATTTTATAAGAAATTCACCTTATTTTTCTATTAATTGGATCCCCAAGGCCGACATGAAGAAAGAATAAACTTAAATTCTAAAATTTCCCGCTCAAACCCTAAAGATAGGCCAAATTGGACTAAGTTTCTAGTCTAGGCAATGTAGTCCCACCTAGTAGGGACTAAGTCACCCAGATGGGTGACTTGGTCCCACAGGGGCTCTTTTGCTAGTTGGATTGTTGGGAAGTCAAGAAATCAGGCTTCTAGGTTGTTCTAGTTAGGTCTTTGATCAATTTAAGCCTTGGAATGCACAATATGGGGCAATAGGGGCCTATTAATGATGATGAAAAAAGTAGTTAGGTCTAGGGGCACATATTTGAATGTGAAAGTGTGATTAAATACACTTTACAATTGTTAGATGAGGTCGACTTAGCCTAGAAAGGCACAGCATCTAATGTGAATGTGAAAATCACATTACAACTCTAGATCAAAGTTAAATTTAGTTCACAAGCCTTCTAGATTGATGTGGAAATGTAATTAAATACATTTTTATAATGTTGAATTAAGGAAAGATGGGTTTAGTAAGTCTAGAAAAGTGTGAAATTCTTTTATTGCATCTTTACAAGACATCAAGAAATGTGTTTACAAGGGTCCAAGACCTAGTTTGGATGTGAAAAACACCTCACAATAGAACTCAAGGCCTCATTAAGTCCAATTTGTCATCAATTATTCCAATATCAAGCAAGGTATACACTTTTTGGCAACACATTAAGGCCCCACTTTAGTGAGAGGCTGAACTTACTTCAAACTCACACTAAAGTAGAGATTTAAGAAGAGTCCAATCATACCAATGCTGATGACAAAGGATGACAAAGATCAAAGGAGGTTGTGCAAGCCCCAAGGATCCAAGATTCTAAGTGAAACCAACATAAGCACAAGAGGACATACACAAGGTGAATGAATTGAACCAAGATAAGATACATGATGATACAGTGGCAAGAACTAAAAGGAAATGAAAATGGGGTGGATCAAGCTTTGATCGTTTGTCCAACAAGTTGTGGATTAGATCTATGCTCTTTTTTTTTAGAAAAAGAGATGTATACTCGCTTTGGGGTAGCAAAACTCATGGCTATCCACTGGGTGAAAAATCCCAAGTATACTCACTCTGGGGCCACGAAACTTTTGGTTATCCGCGAGGTGAGAAAGCCCTAAAAGGTGAGACACATACGACTGATATGTGCTCACAAACACACAAGTGGCTATGGGGAAAATTCATGCCTTAGAATGGGCTTCCCACTCAACCATACCAAAGTTATACCTCTTGACAACTTTATTAAGGCACCACAATGAAAATGATTTTTGAGGTCTATGAGGTAAGAAAAACTTCATATGCTCGACAGTCATAGACATTGTAAATGCAAAATGGTGTAACAAATTTTCAAAGGGATTTTTCTTAGTTTGTGCAAGGTCTCATCTTAGGGACCATTGTTCCTAATGTTTCCAAGAGAGGAAAAGTGCAATGGTCTCACCTTGTTTCCAAGAGAGGACAAGTGTAAGATCTCATCCTTGGGAACATTGTACCTAATGTTTCCAAGAGAGGAAATTGCAAGAAAAATAAAATCACACAATGAAATGTGAGTGGTGATGTATGCCACCACTTTAAAGCAATTTCTAACACCATTATTGTGAGAAATTGCTTTAAAGTAGAAGGAGACATGAGAGCGTACTTGGAAAGCCCTATGCCAAGTCATATGTGTCCTATAAACTACCTCATGAAAAAGGTAATATGTCACATGCAATCCAACTTAAGGCATGTTGTCCACATCCCAAGCTTGCTCTTATATGTTCATGAAAGGTTAATGACTAGCCAAAAGAGACAACAATGAGTGACATACAAGGACAAGGCTACTTAACCCCTTGCCCCAGCTTAGTGCAGGAAAATGGTGAGCCGAAGTGATTGATAAGATGCATGGTAGAGTGAAAATCAGTATCAATTAGAGGAATTAGGTGCTCCATTATAAGGAAAAGCACCAAACTCCTTAAGATGTTGGATTTTACTACTCAAGGCCTTACATGCATTAGTAGCATGACCATGAACTCGTTGATAGGCACAAAATGAAGTCTTGTAAGAGAGTTTATTTCAAGTTATTGGAGGAAGGGAGATCAAGTGATCTAGGAGGAGTCTCGACAAGATAGCCTCCTTATCAATGGTAGAAGGTGCGCCTATATTATGCAACATAGATATCTCTTGTTTAGATGTACAAGATGTCATGTCTACACAAGACTCTTTAGATTGTGAGGTTTTTGTCTCTCTTTTGTAGGAGGGTGTAAAATCTAACGAATTTAAATCATTAGTTTCTTGCGAGATGAAATTGACATTAAGCGAGGATTTATTTGTTTGTTAGATTGCTTGCAGAAGAGAACAATCAAGACCACTAGTGTCTATCAGTTTAGGGTGTATGATGGTTAAACTTGTCTTAGGATGATGTTTTGTGATAGTATTGATGTTGAGGGAAGGCTTGATTACTTCTATCAAATGATAATAGCCAATACTGTGAGTTGTTTGTTGTATGATAGGATCTATAGGGTTGTGGATACCATGTTTGTGATCACCACATCCTTTTCCAATCTAGCCAAGTTGTTTCATAAGCTCATAGCCTTTTCCATAAATCTTTTTCATTGCTTTTGAATCGGGTGGTTGTTCGTTGTTGTTTTTGTCAAAGGTTGTGTAATTTGTTATGTTTTGGTCTAAAGTGGTTGAGGTGGATGCTTTCAAAGGATCATGCGTGAGTGGTGGTTTGAATTCTAAGGAATCCCAATCATCATTCAATAGCTTTGTGACTTGTTCAATATGTTGTTTGTGTTGTTGTTGGATGGGTTCTACTTGCGTAGTTGTTGTTAATGTGTTTAAATGATTTGCGTTGTTTTTCTCAATGTTCAAACAACTATTGGGATCAAGGTCAGCTTCAAGGATGTGCACTTTGTTGTTGTGAATATATTTCATTTTTAGATGAAGAGTTGAAGGCACTACATTCATCTCATGAATACATGTTCATCCTAAAAAAAGATTATATGAATGATTATGAGGTATGACATGGATGAGTGTTTGCAATGTGGCCACTCCAACTATAATAAGCAAAGTGATCACAATGAGTGGTTTCTTTTCTTCATTGTCAAAGCCCTTAATAGATGAAGAATTAGGTTGAAATTGTGATATATCCACATGAAGCCTATCCAAGAGTTTTATGCTACACACATTAAGAGCAGAGCCATTGTCAACAAGGGTTCACTTTATCCCTATTGTATTGTATTGAGCAATGATCATGAAAGCTTCATTTTTTTTTTGCATGTGCAAAGGGGGGAGTTCACTTTGGTGGAATTTTTTTTTGGCATTTAATCCTTGAATGATTGTTGAGCTATGTCATGTGGTTGCACATTAGAAGGGATAAGAACTTGTTGTAAGGTCATTTGAAGCATAGTGTGATAGGTAGCTGAATTTTGGAGTAAATACCATCAAGATATCTTTGTGGAAGTGCCCTTAAGTTGTTCAACAAGATCATACTCCCTTAATCAAGGAGGAAACAAATTAGGCAATGGTAATGGTGTTGGGGTGGGTTGTTGTGGTCACAGATTGTTTCTAGTGTAGTGTGTGTGAGCAACATAATCATGCCTAGGTGGGTAAAGGGTAAACTCGAGTTTAGGTGGAGGGGGGGGTGTATGTGATGGTGGGTAAAGGATGAGTTCAGGTTGTTGTTGAGTTTGTGAAGGTGAGTAGAGAATTAGAGGATTCTTAGGATGTCTGATGGGGTATGTATGAGGTCCATTGAGTGAGGGGGATTTAATGGACACTTGAGCATTCATAACCTCAACAGTTTTAGTTTGATGTATCTCTAATGAAGGGAAATATAGAGTCACACTTTTATCTAAGGAAGATGCATTATTATTGTTTTCATTTTCTTGCACAATGATATTATGCCTAGGATGATGGTTGTTAGGGGATCTACGAATCAAATGTTCTAGGCATTCATGGATTGGTCCTTCTAAAATGATTACCTATGGTTGTGTTGTCTTGTTAAACAATGGTTTTTCCACTAAGAGGTAAGGGGAGAGAAACAACTAGGATTCTCAAAACTCTCATTAATTGATTCTTCTACCAAAATATCTTCATCACCAATAGGAGAGATATTAGGAGAAGAACAAATATGTTTGTTAGGAATATCCAAGGTTGTAGTCTCTTTCACAAAAATACTCTCATAGGGAGAGGAGAGGAAATGTTTCTTAACATGTCTAAAGATGTAAGATATTAACATTGTTTGAGCGAAAATGAAAAGAACATGTAACCATTTCATGTAATGTTGTAGCAATATAAACAATGTATATCCAAAGATGCAAAACATTTTTATCCAATATAGACAAAGTTTTAAGAATGCAAACAATGTATATGCAAGAATGAAAAGAACTTTTATCAGACTTATGTAAAGTTTTATGAATAGAAACATTGTTTATACAAAAGTGAAAAGTACTTTTATCCATGTTATGCAAAACTTCATAAATGTAAGCATTTTTTCAGATCTAAGGATGCTTGTAATTGAAATTATTTCAAAAATGACTTCCCTAAATTGATGTTTTTCACCTAGATGCATAAAAAAAAAGTTCCCAAAACTTTCCATAATTATAGTATATGATACTAGGAGGCTTAGGAAGCATAAAAATGAGGTTTCTAATGTTGTAATAGACAGTGAAAAATCTGGATTGGGACTAAGTCGCCCAAAGTGGCAAATTAATGCTAGTTAGGGGTTTTTTCAAAATTTCCAAAACATTTCAATGGATTTTGATGTTTTAGATGTGGTATGATGTGGACCTAAGATGAAAATGCAAATTTGTAGAAAAAATTAATGATTTTAGATGTAAAAAATGCAACCTAAATGCACTTTTTATGAATGCAAAACTTGAAACCTAGCATGCAAATCCATGCAGATCCTAATGCAAGGTCAATGCTAGCTAGATCTATGGTGAAGGAATCCAAATCAGAAATTAAAAGTATTCAAAAGTTGTGTTCACCAAAATGTGGACAATGATTTTGGCACCCTAATGCTCTCTCACACTTCTAGGTTTTTTTCACCTAAAAGGAGAGAGATGGACCAAAATGCTAATGTCTACACTCAAGATTAATGTAAATGAGATGTAATACGTCTAATTATGATGTAATAATGCACTGATATGAAAATAGAATGATTTAATGATGCTAAACCTAAGAAATACAAAGTGTTGGAAAACACACTATGATATGCAGAAGGATGAAACAAATGCAATAAATGACAAAATAAAGATGCAAGACAAAAAATATGCACCTGGAAATTGATGAAGAGTTGATTGGGGATTGCAGAGACCTTTGAAATTCTAGAAATTTTGATTTTTAATCCAACTAGGACACTTACGCCAGGCTGGGTGACTTAGTCCCAATTTTGAGAAAACTGCTCAAAAACCCGTTTTATCCAAATGGGTATTCAAATCTACAAAAACCTCCTAAAAATAGGTTTAGTGGGACTAATTCACCACTATTGGTGACTTAGTCCACTTTTGAATTTCTAAAAATTTGAAAGTGGAAATGAAAGCCCTTGGTCTTCACTTCGGTTTCCCATAGGTGTCTGCTTCTAAAAATTTGAGTTTTGGGCCTGAAGGTGACTTTTTGTTGATGTTTTTACTTGGTCAACAAGGAGATGCCTTCAAAAAATTTGCAACTTAATCTTTAATGATCTTCAAGCCCTCAAAGTGCCTAAATATGCAAACACACAAGAAGATAAGAAGAAATGTTGGATGTTAGGGAATGGGGGTTTTCCTTGGTCAAACCCCTTTGTAGGTAATTAAACCAAAATGGAGAAATAATGTAATGAAGTATTAAACAATGGAGTTAGATACTTGCCATGATGTTTGATCTTGAATTTATGCAACAATAGTTGAAGAATCTGCCCTTGAATGTCTTAGGAAGCTATCTTAATGACTTGGAATGATGAAACCCTAGCTTGATTGACTTGAGGGAGAAGATAGATGATGAATGAATGATGAGGGATGTGAATTAGGGTTTTGAGACTTGATTTTATGGGCAATTCACCTTATTTTCCCGTTAATTGGATCCCTAAAGCCGAAATGAAGAAAGAATAAACTTAAATTTGAAAATTTCCTGCTCAAACCCCAAAAATAGGCTAAATTAGACTAAGTCGCCAGGCTGGGCGACTTAGTCCCACCTAGAAGGTACTAAGTTTCCCAGATGGGCGACTTGGTCCCACAGGGGCTCTTTTTCTAGCTAGATTGTCGAGAAGTCAAGAAATTAGGGTTCTAGGTTGTTCTAGTTAGGTCTTTGATCAAATTAAGCCTTGGGATGCACAATATGGGGCAATAGGGGCCTATTAATGATTATGTAAAGAGTAGTTAGGGCTAGGGACATAAATTTCAATGGGAATGTGTGATTTAATACACTTTACAACACTAAAATGAGGTCCACTTAGCCTAGAAAGGTACAACATCCAATGTGAATATGTAAATCACATTACAACACTAAATCAAAGTTAAATTTAGTTCACAAGCCTTCTAGATTGATTTGGAAATTCAATTAAATACATTTTTATAATGTTGAATTAAGGGAAGATGGGTTCATTAAGTCTAGAAAAGCATGAAAGTCTTTTACAACACTTTACAAAATTTTTACAAGACATTGATAAATGCATTTGCAAGGGTCCAAGGCCTAGTGTGGATGTGAAAAAAACCTCACAACACCAACTCAAGGCCTCATTAATTCCAATTTTTCATCAATTATTCCCATATCAAGCAAGTATACACTTTTTGGTGACACACAACGATAGGATGGGAACTATTGGTAATTGCCTGAAAACTAGAGGAGGAAGGGCGGGTGGTGGATGACGATCGATAGGCAGAGCAACTTGGTCAAATTTCCACCTACCCACCGCAATCAAGTAATTTTCAATAGTCATCACCTTAGTTTGAGCTTGTTCAATTCTAGTGACCTTATCTGTTTTAAGCATGAGATGAATATCAAGATTAAGGGAAGAAATAAAAACATGAAACTAAATCACCTAGCTCGATTGTTCTAGTGAAGGAAATCGTTGGAGAGATCGATTAACTGGTGAATGAAATCCTTCATAAATTTATGAACTTCCTTCATAATCTTGAATAAACTTTTAAGTAGTGAAACTACATCAACATGGACCTAGAAACACTTGAGGAATTATTTGTGCAGGACATCCCATCTTGTTATGCAACCTTTGTCTAGCCCTTTGAACCACTCAACAACTTTCTCGACCAAACTGTCAATGGAAACATCTTCGTTTTGGATGCCTAGGATTCCACTCACTGTGGTCATGGATAGGATGTGTTCTTTAGGATCCTAAATGCCATTTCTAGAGAACTTTGGAAACCTCTTCCTTGAGCCATGTGGTAGATCATTACACTGAGATTTTTGAAGTGAGCAACCAATATCTTCAATATGCAACACCAAATAACCTCCACAAGAGATAGAGAGAAGCAACAATGGAAGATTTTATTCCACCAAACATGAATTACAATATGGTATAATGATCAATATGCTATGCAATAGAATACAATGCAAAATATTATAAATATTCCTTGCTTATAAAGGCAAGGATGAGAGATATGATAAGACAAAATCATGACAAGTTTCTTAATCCTATCACATGAGACAATTAACTCATAACTACCTAGGAAATTGTAAAGTCTAGATAAGACAACTAATATCCTAAGTAAACTTAACATGTGAATTAAGTCCCCTAGGTCCCTAGTAAAGGAATTGACTAGGTACAAGACTTATTCACACCAACACCCCCCTTAAGTGAAACTTAGGGAGGAACAAACCAATGCAAATATGCAAAAGATGGGTCCTAACTACAAGGACTAATGAGGTACCCATTTACAAAACAAAAAATCTCTCACAAGTAGAGAAAAGGAGAAAAACCCTATGGGAGAAAACTCCTCTCCAAAAGAGAAAAAGATAAGAAAACTAAAGAAAGGACTCAAGACCCCCCAAGGAAAACTTCCTTCACCCCAAGCATGGATCACAACTGAAGATAATGAGGCAATGCCAAAGGTTTGGTGAAGATGTCTACAACCTGGTGGTCTGTAGGAAAATACTTGAAGCTAAGAACAACATCCTGGATGAGTTGCCTAATGAAGTGCATGTGGATCTCAATATGCTTAGTACATTGATGCTCCACTGGGTTGTGTGAGATATGAATGGCACTCTAGTTTTCACACAAAAGAGTAGTGGGTTAAGTGGAAGGGAATCCAAACTCAGTCATCAATTGGTAAAGCCACAAAACCTCCTAATTATCTAAAACTGCACCTCGATACTCAACCTTTGTCGATAATAATACAATAGTAGTTTGCTTCTTGCTTGACCATGCAATTGTACTAGAACCAAAACAAAATACAATTCCAAAAGTAGACTTCTAATCATTGACATCACTAGCCCAATTTGAATCAATGAATCCCACAATCTAAGGTGCACATGATGTGTAATGAATGCAAAAATTAGTAGTTCCTTGAATGTATTGCAAGATATGCTTGGTAGCCTTCCAATGACTCTCATGAGTCTCTTGTGAGAAGTGAGATACAAGTCCAACCACAAAGGAAATATCAGGACAACTATGTGTCAAGTATAAAAGACTACCAACCAACTGTCAATACAAGGTAGTATCAACTGTAGGAGTAGAGAAACTAGTAGATAGTATGATGCTTGATTGGAATGGAGTGGGAACAGGCTTGCAATCAGCCCTGCCAAATCTTTGAAGAAAATAAAGAGCATACTTCCGCTAGAAAATGAAGATCCCCTCATAAGTCTAATGAACCTAAGGACCAAGGAAGTAATGAAAAAGACCAAGGTCGAATATCAAATCATTCCATCAATGCTTATTGTGTACTTTGATTCATGGAAGTAGAACTTCTTGTGAGAATCAAATCATCCACATAGAGCACAATTATGAATAAATCCTCCCCATGTCTCTGAGTATAAACTATAGTGTTGGAATGGTAGTGAGTGTAGCCGGAAGCATGCAAGAAACTATCCATCTTCTCATACCAAGCCCTAGGGGCCTATTTGAGACCATACAATGAACGTCGAAGCCTACAAAAAAGTGAAGGGTCCTGCACAAAACCTGGTGGTTGCTCCATATAGATCTCCTCAAGAAGATCCCCACGTAAGAAAGCACTCTTCACATCCATCTGATACACTAACCATCCATGTGATGCAGCTATAGCAAGAACAAGACAAATAAAACCCATCTTGGAAATAGGAGCAAAGGTCTCAGAATAGTCTATTCCTTCAACCTAAGAAAACCCCTTTGCAACAAGATGATCCTTGTACTTGTCAATGGAACCATCTACTGCATACTTGGTACGATACACCCACTTGCACTGAACCAACTTTATTCCCTTAGGAAGTGTATTGTAGAAAAATGGCCCATTGTCATTTTCATGGTCTTTTAGGCCTTTCCTCTCGATGCTTGGTCTATTTTTCTCTAATTTAATGTGGCTTGAACATTCACATTAGGTCCTTAAAATTAAAATTATGGCTTCTTGTGAAGGTGTTGTGAAGTGTTGTAAAACATTTCTACACTTTTCTAGACTATTTTCACCACAATCCACCAAGAAATCACCTTTTCATCACTTGTCAAGTCTTGTTTTGAAGTGTTATAAAGTATTGTAATGAGATTTCATGCTTTCACTATTTACACCTTTCTTATGCTTTATTTGACCCCTTTATGCCCTTATAAGGCTTAATTAAGTGTGTTTTTGAATGTAAACCCGACAAACAACATTCAATGCAAGGCAATCCCCGACACCCACATTCAAGTCCAAGGTGGGATCAATTTTCCATGGGTGGAAAATGAGTCCCTCTTGGCTCAAAATTCAAAATATTTCAAATTTTCTTTCATATTTTTATTTAAAATCACCTTATGTTGGCTTGTGATGAGGTAACATCGGGATACTAAGGCACAAGTGTGTATAAATATGTGTTTTTCTCCTCATTTTACATCTCCTAACTCATTCAAGCAATCTCTTCATTCACTAAGCATTCAAATTAACATTTGAGCACTTTGCATCTTTCAATCAAGCATCAATCAAGTATCAAGAGCAGCCATTGATATATCTTCATATTTTCTTCAACAAGGGTTTGACTTGTGTATGCAGATTTGACAAGTTATTAGGTGTTGAAAAGTGGCAATAAGTCAACAAAGTGTTTCGAATCAACTACAACCTATTTCAAGCTTGGAGAAGACATTATGTCCATTTTCTATAGAATTAACTTCATCAACCCAACAAGTAGACAACCTCAAATCTGGTGCTACAAAATTGGTTCCTGATTTCTCAAAATTTTGGGAGAGGATTGATTCACCATTAGTGGTGAATGAGTCCCACCTTAATGTTGTAAATCCAATTTTGTCAGATTCTGGATCCCGACACTCAAAAACCAGCTTTCAACAGTTTTCATCAGAAGCAGGATTGATTCGCCATCAATGGCGAATGAGTCCCTCTAGTGATTTTTCAGTGATTTCTATCAGCATTCAGAATACTCTAGATTCATCATCAGACTTCTAGGTGCACTCTGATTTAGTCTTCTTCTTTTTTGTTTTGCATTTGTTCATACTTTAGTTCATGTTTGCATATCACATTGTGTTTTCCAACATTACATAATTCTTAGATTTTACATTCATAATTAGTCAAATAATTCATTTAATTGCACTTATATCATTCCATTTAGTCTAAATAACATAATACATTGCATAATTTGAGTGAACCACCTAGACTTTTGAGTGGGGTTTATCTCTCTCCTTTTAGGTGAAACATTCCTAAGAGTGCAAGAGTAGCCTATAAGCCCTACCCAAAAATATATAGTTCAAGAAGAGGCACAAGATCCTAAGTATGATTCTTCATCAAGAAAGAATACTCATCAGCCATAGAAATATCCCACTCTGGAATACCTAAAGCATCTGAAAACTTTTGAGGATCATCTGAAATAACATGACTCAAAAGACTAATCCTAGAAGTCTGAGAATGAGTGAGGTGAGTATCTACGGGATCACTAGCAAGAGGACCAACCTCCTCAAGAGTAACTCAAGCCCATCGTGGCCTAGTGGGTGAATGAGGAGGATGTGGATCAAGACCATCATAAAAACATTCCTCAAGTACCAAAACATCATCAATTGCAGGAGATTGAGTAGGTTGTGATGAAGAAGAAGATGAAGGAGGATCTGTCTATGTGAAGGACTCAACAAACTGAACATCACGTTAGAAATGAACCTCTCGTGTGTCAGGATCAAACAATTTGTATGCCTTCAAATCCTCACAATAGCCAACAAAGATGTACTACCAACTTTTCTTCTCCGTTGATTCACGTTGACCATCCAGAATGAATGCCCAAGCCTCACTACCAAATACTCTAAAGAAGGATACATTAGGCTTGCGATGAGACCAAGCCTCCTCAAGAGTCACATTCCACACTTCCTTCTAGGGCATATGGTTTTGAATATAGTTGGCACAATTGACAGCTTCAGCCCAAAATGTTGGAGCCATGGACCTAAACTGAATCATACAATTGGCCATATCCTTGAGAGTCATGTTCTTTCTTTCCACCACACCATTCTACTGAGGAGTGTAAGGAACTATGTCTTGATGAAGAATACCATGCTCACTGCAAAAAAATTGAAATGCCTGATTGACATAATCCCTCCTATTATTTGTGTGTATTTTTTGAAGAGAAAAACCTGACTGATTCTCCACAATTTTTTTGAAGGTCTTGAAGTTGGTAAGAACTTCACTCTTGAGCTTAAAAAAATAGACCCAAGTGTGGTGAGAAAAATCATCAATGAATGTGAGCACATACTTAGCCCCTAAAAAAGGAGTTGGGAATGACATGAGATCACTGTGGACCAACTCAAGGGGTGTGGTTGCACGTGTAGCTTGACCCTTACAAAAATGATCTTGATGTTTCTTGCCAAGAACACAAACTTGACAAACACCATCCATGCAAGAGATCTTTGGAAGACCAACTACTAAGTTATGTTCTTGCATCTGCTAAAGATATCAATAGTTTAAGTGCCCAAATATTTCATGCCAAAGATTACTCATTGAATCAACATGAGCAAAAAAACATGAACTCGATGAAGAATCAAAGCCCTATATCTGATACAAATGGTTCTCTTGATTTACTATCCCTGAAGCAAAAACCTTCTTAGGATCTTGAAACTGTCTAATGGTCACATTCTATGGAGTAAACTCAACTGATTTCCCATCTCTAGAATGAAAAAATTGATATATGGAAAGTAGATTCGCTAAAATAGCAAGAACAAGAAAAACATCCTCAATGCACCCATTTAGCATCTGAATAGAGCCTATCCCCAAAACTAGAATCTATGAATATTTCTCGACTGCAATATGAGAAGCAAAAGTATGAACAATGGAATCAATAAGATCATGTGAATTGGTCACGTGATGTGATGCACCTGAATCAAGAATCCAATTGTCTAAAGATGAGTGAATGGCTCATGCTAAAAAAGCTTTCCCTTTTCTCAGAAGAAGGCTTAGACACTTAAATTTTTTGTTTCTTCATAGGTTCCTCCAAGGCTTCTAATCTCTTAAAACAATGAGCCAAATCATGCCTAGTTTTTCCACAAAATGAACACGAATTTGCTTTCTTTTTCTTGGACTTGGAAGAAGAATCTCTAGAGGTAGAAGAAGAAGGATATGGAGTGGACTTCTGATTATTCTTCTGCTTCGGTTTGGATGGAGTCTCACTACCTAAATATTATTTTGTCTTGGGCTTCTTTTTAATTTTTCCTTTACCCTTGGATGATTGAGCCATTAGAGCATGATTCTTAGAACTACTTAGGGTATCGAACTGAATCAACTTGGCCTCTTCCCTAGTAAGACACTCACAAAACAACTCAAATGAAGGCATTTTATAATCTTTCCCCATGGCATCCATAGTTGAGTAAAAATTAGAAGAGAACACTTGATAAGGGCCTCTTAAATTTAAGAGAATCAAGAAGATACATTCATCACTAGATTTATCATGCCCACATCCTTTCAACTGTGAAAAAATCAACTTGAATTCTGCAAGGAAATCCTAAATTGAAGGAAATTCATTTGGAGAGAGTGATTGTAGATTTACTTGAAGTTGCAAGACTCTGAACTAATTTGTTTTACCATACAATTCGTCAAGTCTATCCCAAACATTCTTAGGTGTTTTATACTCCAAAATATGAAACAACAATTTATCAAATACATGTACGCCAATGAGCCCTTTTGCTTCATCCATTTTACATCTATGGAAAAAAATTCATAATCCCTTTATGAAATCAGGTTGTTTTGCATCATTGGACATAGACCCTTAGATTGTAACAATTGAGTCATTTTTAGCTTCCATGTATGATAATTGTGTGGAGTGAGTGGTTGAATTTTCCATAGATCCCCCATGAACACCAAAAGAAAGAAGACAATGTGGCACTTAAATTATTCCTTTCACCCCCCCAGAATGTATTAAAACTCAATTTGCAATCCCCCTAGAAAATTACAATGAGGAAATTTTACAATTTGTACAAGTGACAAGCTCAAATCAACCGTTTATACCATGTCAAGGCTGCAAGTCATGGAGAGCTGAGAGTAGAGGGCTGCCCTAACGTACCTCACTCTAAAGGGATGTTTTGGGAATAGAGGATGAGAATGATGAGGACTATAATTTACTTTAGTCAATCTTTAGACCCGAAATCCTAACTGGGGCTAGGCGAGCCAGTTTTTGGATTCAATACTGTACCTCAAGTAGCTCTTTTCCCGACGATGAAAGTGTGGTTCTAGGATGATAGCATGGCGTGCTAGCGTCTTTGAGGTGCACTAGAATTTGTATGGCTAGAGGACAGAGAATACAATACGCACCACTAGAAAATAAGTTGACGGCCTAGCTAGTTGTTTCTAAGTGAACAAAAAAAAATTATAAAGTACAATAAATACAAAGATAGGTGATAAAGTAAATAGATGAGAGCGAGAATGATGAAAATAATCTCACCAAGGCGCTAGTTTTCTAACTAGCGGAAAAAGTATGTTCTCCTGCACACAAGAAAGAGGGGAAATTTGTTAGGGGCTGTATAGGGGTCTACCTTAGTCAAACCCCCATTTTGGTGTTTCCACCTCCATGGATAGCCAGATAGCAACGAGAGAGAAATATACAATAAAGAAGTAAATAAAGGAATTCAAACAACACTACAAAACAATAAAGAGCTACTCAACCAAATCACAAAGGAGAGGAGTGAAATGTTATCACCTCCACCAAGAGCTCACTAGCCAATGGAGGAGAAATAATTCTCATAAAATTTCAAGCCCACACTGCAAATGGATTTCTTCACACTTGATTTGTGGAGTTGATAGAGTGTTGAAGTGTTGGAAGTGCTTGAGAATGTGAAAGAAGGATGGATTGAATGCTTAGAGGTTGCAAAAAGGAGATGAGTTGAATGAAGAATGGATTAATTTGAAGGTGAAGGAAGAATTTTCCATTTTTGGGGTCGGTTGGTCAAAGAAGGATGTAGCAAATTAACCCCAATTGAAAGTGTAATGCCTCTGCCAACTTCAGATGCAAGAATCCGTCAGGGAAATAAGCATGTCACGCAAATGTGTGCACATTGTGTGTCTGACAAATATTCTTCTACCGACACAAAGGATAGATGCCAAGTGGAAGGAAGGTAGCTTCCTGATGTGTAATTTCATCTTCGGCTTTGGTTTTCTAAGGTGAGGAAATGTAAAAGGTGAATTTACGTAAGGGGTGCAAATTCACTCTTATACATTTTTCCCCCACTTTAGCGAGAATGAATATTGATGAGTGCTTGGGTAAATTAGATCAAAGAGTTAGTAGGGTTAGAGATTTATACTTGAACCATCGAGGAAGAAAACCACAATCTAGCGAACTCAAAAATGTAGGGTAGGTAAAGGACTCCATAGCCCCACAAAACTATGAAGTTGTAGAATGAAAGCATCTTACATGCCTGTAGACCCACAAGGAGGCAACCACCAAGATCTCTCACATGAAGGAAGCCCTAAGAAAAAGTGCTCTACAGGGCTGCAAACCTACAAGGTGTCCTCCAAGATCTCTCACATGGAGGAAACCCTAGAAAAAGTTCCCTACAGGTTTGTAGACTTGCAAGGAAGGTGTCCTCCAAGATCTCTCACATGAAGGAAACCCAAGAAAAAGTACCCTACAAGTATGTAGACTTGCAGGGAAGGCATCCTCCAAGATTACTCACATGAAGGAAACCCCAAAAAATCACCCTACAAGTCTGTAGACCTATAGAGAAGGCATCCTCTAAGATCTCTCACATGAAGGAAACCCTAGAAAAAGCATCTTACAGACTTGCAAACCAGCAAGGTAGCGATGCCCAAGATTTCTCACATGAAGGAACCTCAGAGGAAGAACCTTATAGGTGCACAAACCTACGAGGAAGGTGTCCTCCAAGATCTCTCACATGGAGGAAACCATAAAAAAAGTGCCTTATAGGTCCATAGACCTATAGGGAAGGCATCCTCCAAGATCTCTCACATGAAGGAAACCCCAAAAAAAGTGCCCTATAGGTTCGCAAAGCTATAGGGAAGGCATCCTCCAAGATCTCTCACATGAAGGAAACCCTAGAAAAAGTGCCTTACAAACCCACAGACTTGCAAGGGAGTGACCCCCAAGATCTCTCACATGAAGGAAGCTCAAAGGAAGTGCCTTACAGGCCCGAAGACTTGCAAGGAAGGTGTCCTCCAAGATCTCTCACATGGAGGAAACCTAAAAATGGAGACTTTGTAGAGTTAGAAAGTGACTTTACAAGCGCACCTGCAAAGCGACATGTTTACCTGCATATAGAACATGTTTGAAAGTAGCCACATAGGAAAGTAAGTGAATATTCATGCAGACCATTGATAGATTGGAAAGTTTTTAAAGGGATCCCTTAGGAACTCAGTGTAAAGAAAGGGGTCCGCTCAAGGGACGCACTATTTTGGAAGTGCGGAAGAGATGTTCATTCTCAAATCAATTCAACACCAAGGAATCCTTTTGAAAGATGTTCACTTCATCAAGGAATTTGAAAGGAAGAATATGTCCCCTTGTGAGGGGAAGGTCCAAGTTGCTTCCTCCTGAAGGAAAATTTTCAAGTTCTTTCTTTGTGAGCCCATGATGAAGGAAACATGTTCCATTAGGGGTCCAAGTCGAGAATGCAATTCTTTGAAAAAGTTTTCAAAGATTCTCGAGAAAAGATTTGTTGGAAATGAATACATTTTTGGAAAATAAAAGTGTTATAGAAAAGGAATTGTCACACAAGAGAGGGATAATTCAAGCAAAGAAGAGAGAAAGATAAAAAAGAGCGAAAAAAGAGATGATCACAAACAAAAGGCATAGGAGTGATCTAATATTTTAGGGTCAGAGCTACTCATAAATATATAAGTATAATAATAGTAGTATATAAATGAACTATCATTAGCCCCCTACTATATCAAACCATGTGAAGAATGCACGAGAAAATAAAGTAAAAATAAAAAATTGGGTCAACATGGAAGGGAAGCCTAAATGCCCCCAATACTTTGCATCATTCCCAATTTTCCAAAAATCAATCGCAAACATGGAATAATGATGATACAAATAGAAGAAGGTTTATGACACAAAACCCATGCTTGTATCCAAGCACCAACAATGGTGACAAGGGTCATCCAGGAACACATAGCAAGATCATGGGGGAACACATCACAAAACATACACACACACATCTACTCTAAAGATAAAGAAGAAGCCTCCCCCCAACATTCATCAACCAAAATGTCATCTGATTCCCACTCTAGATCATCATAGGGGGAAGGAGGATGAACCTATAGCCATGGAATATTAAGGGGAGGAGCTTCCAACCCTTTTGAAGTAAGGGCTAAGGAAGAAGGCCTCACAAGGTCTCCTCCACTTGGCTCTTGTGGAGCTATGGTCAACGATTTTGTGAAAATCGTTGACAAGGCCAGAACTTTATCCTAAGAGTTAAACATGCACTTTGTTGGAGTGCCATGTTGTACCTCAATAGATGGAGAGGGTTGTGCCTGAGGTTCACCACTAGGCTCACCAAGTGACTTGGAGCGGTGAAAAACTTAGCGGAAGCCGGGGTTGGTTTCCTCACTAGGATAGAATAGGCCAGCATAGGACCACCCTTCAGAGAAGGTGGGCTCTTCTTATGCCCTCCATTGATGGAAGGGCCATCCTCCACCTTCTGTTCTATCAAGGGATGTGAACTCCCTACAAATGAGGTAAGAGTTGCAGAGAAGAGGAGGAGGAGAAAACTGTAGTAGATACTATCGAAGTGTTCAACATATCCATGGGTTTTGGGAAAGGAGGGATGTCTAGAAGGGACATCAACAAGGGTGACTCCAATGAAGGAGAAATGAAAACCTGCACCTTTTTTGGGGTCAAGAACATTCATACTCACAATCGAAGCTAGAAGCGAGATTGAACTAGATTGAATGGAAGCAGAGGGGAGGAGAGAGGAGGACTCATCAGGAGACCCTGAGATAGGGGTGGTCGACTCCTCTTCCTTCTTTTGCAAAGCGGTCTGCTTAGCTGTGAGAGCCTTTTGCCAATTCTTGCACTCATGCACAAGGTGATTTTTGTGGCTCTTTGAGCTAGATACCGAAGGTTGCGAGGGAATGGAAGGATCCTGCTTAGCCATGGGAGTGTCCACCACAATTTTTTCTAGTGGAGGGACAAGCTCCTGAACGGGAGCAGGAGGAGCAGGTTGAGCAGCAATGGGGGGAGTCGGCTCTAATGCCTTGGTAGTGGGCCTCTTTCCATTTATTGCTTTGGGAGTAGAAGTGGTGGGAGGCCACAGAGTCTAGGACATAGAGGATTCCCCATGAGAACCTTTTCTCCTACCATATCAAATGATCCTAGGTTCCATGGGCAAGATGGGAAGCTCGAACGTAGGACACTTGGTCTTTCACCAAGTAGGCACCATAGGATTCTCTTGCAAACACAAAATAAAATATGATGGTGCCATAGTAGGGTGAGAGGGAATGTCAGGATAAACAACGGTAGAGGAAGAAGGAGGATCTCAGGACTACTTCTCTTTTTCCCTTCTACGTGCCTTGGTGGCATCACTACCAACTTTTAAGCAAGCCCTATGTGAAACAATATAAGGCGATGGAGGGTATCTCACTCTCGGTGTTAAATGCCCTCTCTTGTAATTTTGATAAGTATAGTACAAGAGGTCCTTCCTAGGTGGAAGAGGACCAATGAGCACAGGCCAAGATTAATCTAAGGAATAACTACCACCCTCAACTGGTGGTCTATAGCGATTGTCATGGATCACATGTACGAAACCCTCATGAATGAATTTCAAATATTTGTGCACAATTGAGGGAACTGCATTCATAACTACTAACTAGGGGATACCCAAGTTCACTCTGAAGAGTTCAAACCCCAAGATTATATCAAACAAAAGGTTTACGAATTTAGGTCCAATGAGAACCAACAAGACAATACTACTCAGAGGAGGTACAAAAAGTCCATCATCTGCAGATGGTGCTCATAGGTGCATCAACCCATTTTTATGCAAAAATTTGATTAGCATGATCTCCTTAGTTATGAAATTTACTTGAGATGTTGGATCAACAAGAACACTTGCTACGATGTTTCCATTGATTCGTATGGGGATGTAGAGGGAGATGGTTCTCTATTAAAACCCATCGGTAGATCTTGTGAGGTGGAGGTTATACTAGTACCATTGCTCATAGGTTGCACAAAGGGGATAGGTTGATGCAGGAAAGAGGCCATTGCATGCATTGAATGACACTCTCACAAAGCCCCCCAAAGGTTGCAAGATAGGATAGTGACCCAATTAAGGTTTCATTGCACAACACTTTCAAAACCTTCCAACTACGCCTACTAGGGGTCGTAGGTTGGGTTGTAAGGTGAAGGACTCACAACACTCACACTTACAACACTCTTATAATACAAGGAAATGAACTTTCAATATCACAAAATGGAACCAAAATGGTTCACATCGGGTTCACCAAAAATGTAAGAGAGGGGGACCAACCATGTTAAGGCCCCAGGTCACAGAAAGCCAATAGCATAGGGTTACTCTAACTTACCTCACTCTAAAGGGATGTTTTGGGAATAGAGGATGAGAATGATGAGGACTATAAAGTACTTCAATCACTCTTTAGATCCAAAATCCAAACTCAGGCTAGGTGAGCTGGTTTTCAAATTCAACACTGTACCTCAGGTAGCTCTCTGCTTGAGGATGAAAGTGTGGTGTGCTAGCGCCTCTCAGGTGCATTGGCATCCATATGAACAAATAGAGAATATAGTATGAAATGCAAGAAAACAAGTTGATGCCCTAGCTAGTTGTTTCTAAGTGAACAAAATAGAATTATAAAGTATGATAAATAAAAAATTTAGGTGATAAAGTAAATAGATGATAGCTAGAATGATGAAGATAATCTCACCAAGGCACCAATTTTCCAGCTAGCTCCAAAAGTATGTTCTCTTGCACACAAGAAAGAGGGAAAAATTGTTGGGGGATGTATAGGAGTCTGCCTCATTTAGACCCCCATTTTGGTGTTTCCACCTCCATGAACAACCAAATAGCAACAAGAGAGAAATATATGATAAAGAAGTAAAGAAGGAAGGAATGCAAATAACACTATAAAACAATAAAGAGCTACTCAACCAAATCACAAAGGAGAGGAGTGTAATGTTACCACCTCCACCAAGAGCTCACTAGAAAATGGAGGAGAAAGAAGACTTGAACAATCACCATAGCCTCAACTTTGATGAAGGGAGGTCTCAAAAAACCTCAAGCCCACATTGCAAATGGCTTGCTTCACACTTGCTTTACGGAGTTGATGGAGTGTTGTTGCTGCAATAGAGTTTTGAAGTATTGGAAGTGCTTGAGAATGTGAAAGAAGGATGGATTGAATGCTTAGAGGTTGTAAAAAGGAGACGAGTTGAATGAAGAATGGATGAATTTGAAGGAGAAGAAGGAAGAATCTACTATTTTCAGGGTCGGTTAGTCAAAGAGGAATGTTACAAATTGACCCCACTTGAAAGTGTAACACCTTTGCCAACATCAAACGTAGGAATCCGTCAGGGACATAAGCGCACTGCATGGATATTTGCGTGCCACGTTCACATCCCCGAGAAATATTCTTCTACTGACACAAAGGATAGATGCCAAGTGGAAGGAAGGCAACTTGCTGATGTGGAAATTCACATTCAAATTTGGTTTTCTAAGGTGAGGATGTGTAAAAGGGAAATTTGAGTAAGGGGTGAAAATTCGCTCCTATACACATATTCCTTGCAATTTTTTAACCAATTTTAAAAAATGTTTGCCAAATTTTGACTTTGTATGCAAAAGTTATGCCAATTATAAGTAATAAATGCACATGTACCTTCATGTTGAAAAAAATAGCAAAAAATGTCAAAATCTAGAAAAATCACCTACACCACTACAAAGTTTGTCAAACCATCTTTCCAATGATATCTCATTTTCGAAAAACTGATGTCATGGTGAAAAGTTATGTGAAGTTGAAAAAAAGGCCTGTTTTAGGCACTTCCATCACTAAACGGGGGCACAAAATTAGCACTCGGGGCTGAAATCAGGGTTCTGCATTTGACCTATCACTAGGATGAAGAAAAAAATCTGTCGATTTTCTCTAACCACTAGCAGTTTATACTCCTGGTCATATGAATATGCGGCTCACAGTTAACGTTTGGGGCTAACATAAAATTTCTAGCGGTTAATGTTTTCACCACCCACCTAGCGGTTACCTCCAAAGGTTGGTGGTTATTCTTCTAACTATAGGAAGCTAAGTTTACTACCCTCCTAGTGGTTATTAACTTGCCCGCTAGCAGTTTTACCTTAATTGCTACAAATGGTCGCGGGTTCCCCAAGCAATCAACAAACTTAAATAAATTTTGTAGCTTCTTTTTTAAAAAGCCAAAAAACTTTAAAAGCCAGCAGTGCTTAAAGTGCTTCAAAATATTTATTTTTTTATTTTTTTATATTTTGCAAAAAAATTCAAAAAATACTGGCAGAACTATATGTAGAATTTTTTTTAATTTTTTTTTAATAATGATAGTCGTACCTTTGCTAGTTAGGGGGTTGTATGACCCTTCAACTAATTTTTTCTTCCCCCAAAATCAACTTTCATTGAATATGGCCAAGTTATATATCAAAATTCTAGCAAATGGTCACCCGGACAAAATGGAAAAGTTATTTTTTCCAAAAATGCTCCTATAAAAAGTTCACCAAATTTGATCCTCAAGCCCTTGTTTGCCAAAGTTGCAAATGGCAACCAAATTGAGTGAAACAAAAGATAAATCTAACTTTCTCAAGCCTCCTAGATGCAATGGAATAGCTTAAAATATTGCCACTATAGCCAGAAGTGTTGCAATCACCAGATCTCACCAAAATGCATACATGCAATATAAGATTAAAAAATCTTTTCAAACCCTTTTTGATTCTCAATATCATATTGAAACACAAGAGAAGAGCATATGGGGAATTTACAAGATCATACAAGAAAATCAAATCACAATAGAAACTAATACCATGTTGAAGTGAGCAACCAATATCTTCAATTTGCAACACCAAATAAGCTCCACAAGAAATAGAGAGAAGCAACAATGGAATATGTTATTCCACCAAACATGAATTGCAATATGATACAATGATCAATATATTATGCAATAGAATACAATGAAAAATATGCTAGAGATGCCTTGCTTATAAAGGCAAGGATGAGAGATAGGATAAGACAAGATCATGACAAGTGTCTTAATCCTATCACATGAGACAACTAACTCATAACTACCTAGGAAAGTGTAAAGCCTAGATAAGACAACTATGACTTATCTAGATAAGACAACTAATATCCTAAGTAAACTTAACATGTGAATTAAGTCCCCGTAAAGGAATTAACTAGGTACAAGACTTATTCACACAAAAAAAGATAGGGTGAGAGGCCCAATATGATTACCCTAGGGAACTAAGGTCATGATGCTCAGAGTCGCCAACTCCTGAAGGAGTAATGGGGGAATTGTAGGTCATCGCCAAGGTGGCAGTTGAGCTGGAGGGTGATTTTGTGGTTGATTGGGATGTTGATTAGGAGGTTGATTCTGACATGGATCAGGACAATAGGGTGGGTTGTCATAATATTCAAAGATCAACCTTGGGGGTCGTTCCACTACTTGTGGCAGTGGGCATAGGTCTTGCTTCTCTTCTTCCTCTAAGATGAAATCAACTCACATATAATCAACAATGTTTCTTCTGTACCTCCAAGTGAGTGTATTTAATTGTGATATGATATCTTCCTATTATTCCTGCATCTAATCAAGGTCAGGTTGAAGTACAAGGAACACGTCATTGTGGGGAAGTACCATCTTGCTACATGACATAAGATAAAATTTTAGAAATTTAAAGTTTTTTCCTAGTAGAGTCACCAAAAATCTATTGGAAAATGGATTTTCCCCCTTTGATAAAGATGATAATATAACTCCTCTACTTGATAATCACTAGTGCTTATTTGCTAACAACTCTGGAAAGGCCGCAATTACATTTGTGGCTTTCCTCTGATTTGTGAGCTACAATTCCCTCATGTGAATTAAATGAAAAATATGTAGCTTTTAACTAAAAAGCAGTAAGGAAATCAACATTAATACATAAAAATGTAGTTAATACAAAAGAAAATCCTAAAGATCACCAACGAGATAGCTCGCAGACTACACTCAACTAATGACAAAAGAAAAATTAAGCATCGATGAAAGATTTCATAATTGCAATAAGGAAATAATGTTGGTATATGGCGACTGATCATGCTATACTGTATAGCCCATGGTATATTGTACACCCTGGCCCCTATCCTTGCCAGGGTCCAGGGCTGGGCCGGGCCCCGGGCGGGGGTTCGGGGGCGGTAGGCCCTGAGAAAAATTTTCTTCCTACTTTTTGGCGTTATCACCAAAAAAGGGAAAAATCAATGAGAAAAGGAAAATCCAATTTTGTAGAACCCTAAAATTTAGAAGCTTCTAAGCTTGTTAAAAAGGGGTTCGGATGGGTATTTTAGTATGATGAAAAATGCGATTATTCACAAGATTGTAATAGGTTTTGTACTAGATAATAAAAGTATTGGATGGCTGCGGTTTGGTGGATGTAGCCCGGATTGGGTGAACCACGTTAAATTCTCTATGTTATGATTTATTCTGTGTGTGTTTTAGTTTCTCTATTTATTAATTAAATTTGCATTTAATTGTTAGATATCTGCCATCTCTAACCCTAACAAATAAGTGCAGTAGAATAAATATTACATAGAAAATATATTCTATATTGTATGTGACTCACAGATAAGTACAATCAACATTACATCCCACTAATAACACAGATTATCAGTTATTGCAATACAAAATGAACTAACTGAAAATAAACCTTTAAGTGTTCCTTCCTTCACTACAACACCGTGTAATTTCAGAAATTGGACCCCTACCAAATAGTCTCCTTCTCTAGATATAGGAACCAAATTCCCTTCTTGACGGTTACCAATTGGTTGCCGCAACGTTTTCCTACCATATAACTGACTGTCTTGAAAATTATTGGTTGAGAAATAATAAATAACCATCATGATTACATGACCTGTTTAAGACTACGAACAATTCATTCTTGATCTAACTCTCGCCTCATGTCTATTGATCATAAAATGGTTTGTATACCTCACCAATTGAAGATCAAACAAATTTTAGATGTGCATGTTGTCCTGTTGTGAAATTAATTGGGAATGTAACTTAAATTCCCATTGTATCACCATTAATTTAGACCACATCGCCATCCTATCATCTTTAATTGTTCTCAATTAACATGTATTTCCAACCCTCTTTAAATTCCACAAGAACGAACTCACTTGGCCATCCTATTGTATCAAACATGGCTAGTGCTCAAAGAAATGGTGTGTCCATGAATGATTTTTTCACCATTGAAGAGATTGAGTGTAGTCCCCTTTTCAAGAGACTGATTGATCAATTAAAGGAAGTCTTCATGGTGGAAAGTGAGATTGAGGAGGAAGTGTTGCACAATATATTAGGAGATAATTTTCTAAATTAGGTTCACATACACAATACAACACTCTTGGAGCATTTCGTGTACACCATAATCCACACTTCCGATCACTGTGATTGGGGAATGTGGGAAGCAGAGTGTTTAGTGAGATCAGAATTCCTTCACCGGGTGAACGTAGCCATCACTAGCCTTAGCAGCTACCCGCAGAGTGGTTTGATAGGAGATGCCATTTGCATTGCTTCAATTCCTCAAAATGAAGCCCTATAGGAAGAAATGACTCTTCTACATGTGGTACTTGTGAGAAACAATATGGAGTTGTTCGCTTAATTTCTGCAAACACATGAGAACTTGCTCTCACCTGCTCAGATAGAGCATCTTCAAGTAGTCACAAAGGAACTTTGTGTTCTAGTGTTTACCCTTTGCGTTTGAGAAGAAATTTCCATTTTGATACTATGTAGCTTCTCTGTTTCTATGTAATCGACATAAATTTTGTATTTCCAGTAGTACCCATATTATATATATAATTAAATATAGCATTTGGTAGTCTTGGCATTGATTCTCTATCTCATGATTCATTCTATCTTTCCTTAGGTTTCAATTATATTTCATGTGAATGACTTTTTTTTCATTTAATTCCACATAATGGCTTTCATTTATGCTTTTGAATGATACTCTGCATGATAACCACTTAATCCCCCTTGAAAACACTCTTTGGTGGTAAAATGGGAACTTTACAAAACTATACAAATCATTACCATAGTTATAAGGAGTGCTTAGGTTCGTACTTAGCTTTGAAAAGACTTAAAAAAAGGTTATCGGTGGTCTTTTTGATAATTTCATGAACCTTGAGTATGACCCTCCCAAACTTGAAAAGAGTAACTTTGGAGCATGCGACGAGTTGTGAGAAAAACACAAAATACTGCCCAAATTAAAGGACGACAAAGGAATTAACTATGGTGGTTAAGTGAGGAGTTAGACTACATAACCAAAGCAATACCCAAGTTATAAACACTTAGAAAAATCCCACCCAACAAAGACAGCCAAAATTTACCATGGGGTGTCGGTTCAAAAAGAGGGGGTCCCAAAATTTTGACAACAAAAGGTTACATGGCTTCAAATCTAGAATCTCTATTGCTTTTTCCTTACAATTTTTGGAGGTGGGAAAACTTTTGGTGCATTCAAGTCCAAAACAGAGTCTTCCATTAGATTTAGAGTTGTTGAAAAAGTCATTTTTACCTTTCATTTGGTCTAATTTGGGTTCCAGAGGATAGATCTACAAGGGTTTGAAGTAGCCATTTTTTTCCATATCTAGAGGATAACTGCAATTCTAGAGCATTTTGTGCCAAAAAGAACCTCAATGTTACGTTTAGAGGCTGATTTAATGAATTTTGAATATAAATTTTCCCTATTTTGACGTTAAGATATTTTGAGGCAATTTTTTGGCCCAAGGGGTCGTATGGCTTCTATATGGCCCCTGTGCAAGAAAATCCAAAAAAAGAAAAAGAAAAAAGAACAAATAGGGTTTCTCCATTGTAGAGCGGCGCCCAGGGGTAGAGCCCCCAATGGCCCCGCTGAATAGCAATTGTTTCCAAGCTCCCACCACCCAACCTTCTAGTCTGTCTGTGGTGGCCTTTTCTAGCCATCCAATAATGGAATTTTTTTCCCAATGATGATGATATTTCCTAGTTAGCAACACATGAGCAGTAAACATGTAATATTCTAGTATTTTGACATATACTGATGGTTTCCACTTTTTCGATGACCTTTACCAGTGGTCAATTTTTTTTTTAACACAGATAATATTCCAAGGAATATTTCATTGATGTCAACATGATTTTGTGTTGATGTTAGTAGTAAGGATTGCTAGAAGAGGCCCTTCAAGCCCTCTTTGTGCCCCAAAGGAGGTTTTTTTTCTTTTGGCCATAACTTGGGTGTACAATATCAGAATTAGGATAATAAGATATCAGAAAAAAATAGGTTCTGTAAAATTTCCAGTTGTGTGGTTCTGGTTCTCATCACCATTTTTTGTTGTTGGTGCATTCTACAACCTATTAAAATCATAGATGTTGTTTTCACTCCTGAGCTCATAACTTTTGACCTATTTCTCCATTTTTTGCGATTCTAGTAGCATTGGGATGATATTTCAAAGCTTTTCACAACCATCCATGTACTTTTTCCATATTTTTCTCTAAGAACATTTTATTCATTTTTTTATGATTTCACATTTTGGTGAATTACTTGGACATTTTAGCTCTTGGAAACTGCTTGTTTGTGTGAGATGACTCATTTTTGGCTATTATATATGTATTTCCAGTATTTTGTCCTATTTGGGTATTGTAGACATATTTTGCATGCAATTTCTCTTTTGCAGATGCATTGAAATAAAATGCCATTTTGGTTATACTATTTAGTGATTTTTACACATCCTATTGTGACTTATATACTTTCTCTAAGTGCTTGTTTGTGTGATATAAATGTATGTGATTTCACTTGTTTGGATGTGGATTCTAAATCTCAGTAGCATAATATCTTGATTGATGATTGATTTAATTTGTAGCAGACTTGCATAAGAGTGATTGATATGATTTTGGTAAAATAGACTTGCATAAAGTGTGAGATATCAAAATGATAAAGGAATGATCCTATTTATAGATTTTTCAAGGAAAAATCTATTACGAGACGAGGATAAGAATGAAGAATTTAGTTAACTAGACTAACTATGGAGTCAACTCAATTGTGGAAAGGAAAAATTCCATTTCAAAGAGATGAGGAGATAATATTGAATTATTCAATTCAATAATTGGATAAATGTGCACATAAAGTTTCCATTCAAAGATAGAGTTGATTGGTGGATGAAAAAAAAAATTCTAAAACCAAACAAAGTTAATTGATGAGGGAAGATTGAGGTTCTAAAATCAGATGGAGTCAACTAATCAGAGAAGAAAAAGTTAACTAAAGAGATGAAAATGGAAATTATTTAAAAAAATGAAAATTAGATCACATTTAACTAAATAATAAAATATTATTTAATTAAATGGATAAATGGGAATTATTAATTAATAAATGATTTATGATGCGATAAATGGATAATAAATAATAAATGGTATATGATAATAATAATTGAGTAATTAAATAATGTAATTAATTATAAACAACCCACCTACTTTTGTGAATACTTCTAAACCCCAATTCATACTTGTATCAAATTAATTATACTACTCCCTTTCATCCTTTTTTTGATATACTTGGTTAGTTTTCCAATTAATAAACCTCTAATATACATGCCTGTAATAAGTTATTACATAATAGGTCAATCCACTAAGATATATATGGACTCTTGGATGCATAAATCAATGAGATCACGCACATAGGCCATTAATTTGTCTCATAATGATTTCCAATCAAGAGGTGAGTTAACTTAATATAACTAAGACGACAAGAGTTTAATATACAACTAGTGGATTAGTGATGCAGGAGCATCCCTGGTTGTAAAGAAATCCTGTATCAATCAAAAACATTTCTTTTCTTGCATTTTAGTCTCTAGCAGTTTCAACATTTCATTATGCATTTTACTGTATTGTCATTTCTCAACTCATAGAGTAGGATATAACATCCACATGAGGTCATCTACATCATATCTATATTTCAAGAAGTTTTCATTGATTTGTAGAAAGTTATCACTCTCAAAATTTCACTGTAATTCACATTCAAAGAATTTAAGGTTGACTTGGTTCAAAATTCATAGTGTGGACCTATTCTAGAGTGTGTGGAGCTTAATGGGACACCATACAAGCATTTGGGGTCCAATGGGATCTATCTTGGAGATCCACAATCCATTTCATTTCATTAAGGATTATCTTTCATGTTTTGAGGCTAACCTAGACAATTGATCATTCATTGGAGTTTGTAAAACCTTGAGGCTAACGTGGACTATTATGGGAGCTAATCATATTCAAGATCATTTTTAATTCATAGGAAGTTAGTCATTAGTATATTTAGTTAAGATTTCATTATTAGAGTTTAGATAGTTTGATCAATACATTTGTGAGACTACAATAAGGCCTTCATGCCAGTTGTAATGTTGAAATTCCCTTACAATAGGACTATGAGCCCTAATTATTTTGTATATGATGCATGTAAGATTCCCAGTTGTTGAATCAATGGAATTTCATGTTTTTTGATTAGTATCTTTTGTTATTTCCATTGTGTTGAATCTAATTTGCACAGTTGGAAAGTCCTTTCTATACTCTCGATCTTTGACTTCACCAAGTCATATTAAAGAAATTTTGTGAGTCCTAAAGGAATTCCTTGTGGTGAATAGATTACTGACCTGAGGCACACTACATGTGTTTTCAACCAATCATTGATTGTGAGGTAGTTGAAACCCTTGTAGCCATATCACCAAATTGAGGTAGTTGCACCGGATCCAAGGGGAGAGATGTTGCCAAGGAGAGTGCATGCTATGATGAATGTCACTGGAAGAATGGATAAGATGTAGGAAATGATGTGAGCAATGTGGGTTTGATTAGATGTTACTAAAGAAGGTCAAATGTGAGGCTTAAACCCTAGACATGAGGATGAAAACAATGATGAGTTAGATCATGTTGTGAATCAAAATTAACAAGCCCTGGATGAAGAAGAAGAAGAAGAATTATATCAAGAGAAGATGTTGAAAGCAATTTCCAAAATTGGTAAGTTACCTAGAATAAAAATTCAAAATTATGCGAGACATTTAAACCTTGAGGAATTGATTGATTGGATCAATGATATGGAAGAATAATTTCAATATGAAGAAATTGAAGATATGGAAAGAGTGAGACTTTTGAAAACAAAGTTGAAAGGACATGATTCTTTATGGTGGAAATAAGTTCAATTGGATAGAAATAGGAGAGGGAAGGATAAATCACAAAATGGGATAGAATGGTAACAAAATTGAAAAATCAATTCATACCTATTGATTATGAGCTTGAGTTACTGAAATGATTGCAGAATTTGAGGTATAAGGAGAGATATGTGAAAGAATATATTGAATAATTCTACAAGATGATCATTAGGACTAGACATAGTGAAACAAGCAAAGAAAAGGTGGTGAGGTACATCAATGGACTAAGAACAAACATCCAAAAATAATTGAGCCTGGAAAAGATGACATCAATTAAAGAAGAATACCAATTTATGTTGAAAATGGAGGATAAGCTAAACATGAAGTTTGAATAAAGGTAGAGAAGTTCAAGAGGAAAGCAAGCAAAGAAAAGGTGGTGAGGTACATCAATGGACTAAGAACAAACATCCAAGAATAATTGAGCCTGGTAAAGATGACATCAGTTAAAGAAGAATACCAATTTATGTTGAAAATGGAGGAGAAGCTAAACATGAAGTTTGAATAAAGGTAGAGAAGTTCAAGAGGAAGATTCTAGAGGAGCATATCACAATCCAGAGAAATAAGACATTATGCAGAGAAAAACAAGGGGTGAAACCCCACAATAGAGGAAGAGAAGATAGAAGTTCCTACCACAATGATAGAGGAGGTCATAATTCTTATCATAATGATGGATATAGGAGAGATGAAGGAAGATTTGAGAAGAGACTATTCAAAGCAACCCGCTTCAAGTGTGGAGGTGAAGGACATAGAGCATTTGAATTCCATCAATGAAGTATCGAAAAGAAAAATGAGCATACCAGAAGATTAGCTTATGTGGATGAGGAACTGATTGAATCCCATAATTCAGTTAGGAAATCTGATAAAAGTCATTCATTTGTAATGAGGAGAGAATTGATGCATGAAGAAGTGACTAAGGAACTACCACAAAAAAAGAGTTTGTTCATAACATGAAGATGCAATTCTGGAGGAAAGGTATGTAAAGTTATCATTAATAGTGGTAGCACTAATAACCTAGTTTCAGAAGACATGGTGACCAAGTTGAATTTGAAGAGACTAAAACATCCAAACCCCTATAGGATAGCATGGATTCAGGATGAACATAAGATATTGGTGAATGAGCAATGTTTGGTGAAATTTCATAGAGGATCATATAAGGATGAAGTATTGTGTGATATTATTCCTATAGATGCATGTCATATACTATTAGGAAGACCATGGAAATATGATAGGAAATATATTCATGATGAAAGAAAGAATACTTGTACTGTGACTTAAAATGGCAAAAGAATTAAATTGATACCTTTGGAGGAAGAGGAAAAAAGTGAAGTTTGTAGTATTATCAAACTATGTTTGGTTGATGGAAGGAATTTTTTTGGATGGTTTGACACATGAGAACCTATGTTTTGCATTGATTTCATAGAAGGGTGGAAGTCTATAGACATTAAAGGATGAAGACCTGCTATAGACAAAAATAGCAGAATTATTGATAGAGTATGAAGACATCATATTAGGGAATATACCAGATGGTTTACCATTAGTCTAGAGCATCAGTCATCATATATATCTAATACTAGGAAGAAATTTTTCCTAACAAAGTAGAAAATGTAGAATGACACCTTTAGAGAATGTAGAATTGAACTGACAAATACAAGAGTTTTTGAAGAAAGGATTGATCAGAAAAATATTAAGCCCATGTGCGGTACCTGTTGTACTAGCACCAAACAAAGATGGAGAATTGAAGATGTGTAAAAATTCTATAGAAATCAATAGGATCACAATCAAGTATATATTCCAATTACCTAGGATGGATGACATTATGGATTGTTAGAGTGGAGCAAAGTATTTCACAAAAATTGGTCTCAAGAGTGGCTATCAACAAATTAGAATCTGAGAAGCAGATGCACAAAAGATTGTATTTAATACTAATGAAGGATTGTATGAATGGTTAGTGATGCCTTTTGGATTGACCAATGCACTAAGTAATTTTATGAGATTGATGAATGAGGTATTGAAGAAAATATTGTGTAAGTTTATCATTGTTTACTTGGATGATATTCTAATTTTTAGTAAGACTAGAGAGAAACATTTGAAGCACATTAGATAACTATTATAGAGGTTTAGAGAAGAGAATTTGTTGATTAATGTCAAGAAGTATAGATTTATAAAGTCATAATTGGTGTACTAGGGTTTTTTCATCTCTACTAAAGGATTGAAGATGGACCCTGAGAAGGCTAGAGCAATAGTTGATTGGCCTACACTAGTGAACATTGGAGAGGTAAGATCATTTCATGGATTGTCTAGTTTCTACCAGAAGTTTATCACAAGTTTTAGGAGCATTTACACACCCATGATAGAGATAATGAGAGGAGATATGAAAGAATTTAATTGGACATCTAGAGAACAAAGGAGTTTTGAATTTTTGAAAAAAAAGTGATAGAACAACCAGTGTTAGCATTACCATATTTTGAAAATGTTTTTCAAGTTGATTGTGAATGCAAGTGGGAATACAATAGGAGCAATGTTGAGTCAGGAAGGGAGACCAATAGCTTATTTCAGTGAGAAATTGAATGATTTTAGAAGAAGATATTCAATTTATGATTAGGAGTTTTATGCCATAATTCAATCCAAGTGAAGAAGTGGAGACATTATTTGTTTCCTAAGGAGTTTGTGTTGTATCTTGATCATCAAGCTTTGTAGTATTTGAATAGTCAAGGGAAGTTGAACCAAAGACATATGAGAAGGGTTGCATTCTTGTAGAGTTATACATTTATGTTGAAGCATAGGAGTGGTAAGTCAAACAAATTTGTAGATGTGTTGAGCAGGAGAAGGAATTTGTTGATAGAAATGAGGATAGTAGTATTAGGTTTTGAAGAACTGAATCACATGTATGAGGATGATCCAAATATTTTTTAAGCATGTAAATCAAGGAATCAGTAGTGACAAAATAGAGCCAATGGCTGGATTATTTCATTCAAGAATATATGTTATTCAAAGGAAATTATTTGTGTATCCTGAGGAGTTCAATGAGGGAGAACCTGATTAAGGAAAAACATAGTGGAGGATTAGCAAGACATTTTGGAGTTGATAAAATAGTAGCTTTGGTAAGTGAACACTATTTTTGGCCATAGATATATAAAGATGTTAGGAAGTATGTTTAGAGTTATAGAATTTATCAAGTAACAAAAGGGAGTAGTCAGAATACTAGATTGTATAAGCCTTTGACAGTGTTGAAGAGACCTTGGGAAGATATAAGCATGGACTTCATATTGGGATTACCAAGAACACAGAGAGGATCTGATTTTATAATGGTAGTAGTAGATTTTTTTTTAAGATGACACATTTCATTCCTTGCAAGAAGACTAATGATGATGTGCATGTTGCTGATCTATTCTTCAAAGAGATCGTGAGATTGTATGATTTATCAAAGAGTATAGTTTTAGACAGGGACACTAAGTTCATTGGATACTTTTGGAAGACATTGTGGAAGAAGATGAAAATAGACTTGAAGTTTAGTTCAGTATATCACCCATAAACTGATAAATAAATAAAGGTAGTAAACAAAAATTTAGGTAATTTGTTGAGATGTTTGGTTGGAGATAAGGTAGGAAATTGGGATATTGTTCTACCACAAGTAGAATTTGCATACAATAATATGATAAACTGAAGTATAGGGAAGACACCATTTGAGATTGTGACAAGGATACATCCCATAGGAGTTGCAGAGCTAAGATACATCAATAGGGAGACTAAGAGGAATGTAGAAGTAGAAGAGTTTGTAGGATTCATGGAAACATTGCATTGTCAGGTCCAAAAACACTTAGAGGATATGAATAGTAAGTATACGGAGAAGGAAGATGAGAATAGGAGACATAAGGATTTTTTTTTTGGAGATGAAGTGATTGTATATCTTAGGAAGGAAAGATTTCCAATAAAAACATATAATAAGTTGAAGATGAGGAAGTTTGAACTATGTAAAATTCTCAAGAAGTTTGATTCTAGAAATGCATATGAAGTGGAGTTACCGGACACTTGGAATATCACCTATTTTCAATGTTGTAGACATCTATGAGTACCATGAAGGACAATAAAGTAGCAGTGATATAGAAGTGGATTTGAGGGATCAATTACCGCATCAACCACTAGAGGATATTGAACAACTCTTGGATACCAGAACTGGAAGGAGCACTAGGAACAAATAGTACAAGGAATATTTGGTAAAGTGGAAAGGAAACTAGTGGAGGATTCATTGTGGATTTCTTTGGTTGAGGTGAACCACTTTGGTTTTTCTCTAGCCCCTAGAAAGTGAGGGAATCACTTTTCTTCCAAACCCAAGTGTTTAATGCAGGAGCATCCTTGGTTGTAAAGCAATCCTATATCAACCAAAAATATTTATTTTTCTCCATTTTAGTCTGTAGTAGTTTAAACATTTCATTTTGTATTTTACCACATTGTCATTTCTTAGCTCATAGAGTAGGATATAGCATCCACACAAGGTCATCTACATCATATCTATATTTAAGGAAGTTTTCATTTATTTGCAAAACGTATTGCTCTCAAAATATCACTGTAATTCATAGTTAGAACACTTAGGGACAACATGGTCCGAAATTCATAGTGTAGACCTATTCTAGAGTGTGTAGAGCTTAATGGGACATCATACAAGCCTTTCAAGTACAATGGGATCTATCTTGGATATCTACAATCTGTTTCATTTCATATAGGATTATCTTTCATGTTTTGAGGTCGACCTACATTCTTGATCATTCATTAAGGTTTTTTTGAACCCTTGAGGTCAATGTGGACCATTATGGGAGCTAGAGAACCATATTTAAGATCATTTTTAATTTAGAAAAATATTCATTAGTAGAGTTAGTTAAGATTTCATGATTAGAGTTTAGATAGTTCAATCTACCTAGTCATGGGATTTTAATAAGGCATTTGTGCTAGTTGTATTGTTGAAATGCACATACGATAGGCCTATGAGCCCTAATTATTTCACACATGATGCATGTAATATTCCCAATTATTTTTGATAAAATAATCAGGGAAGGGCCCTGATCCCATGGAACAATATCAAATAAAAAAGAGCAGCAAAGGTGGGAAAAAACACCACCAACCAAACCAAAAAACATCAGGTTGGCACACAGGCCCAAATTTAAAACCATTACTATAGTCCAACCATTAACTATCAAAAAAAAAGTTACTACCAGCTAAATTTAAGCTATGGAGACCATTAATTAAGTCCATAGTATACTAGGTGGTATTCCACCAAATCTTATAGAGAATTAATGAATAGTCACAGATATTGGTATAATTCAAAAAACCCATCAAAAGGTAGGAAAGCAACAAACCAAACCATTAGTTGGATTTCCTAAATAGGTCCCCATACTCTCCTAAGAGAGCCACATATTCACGCTATTCAGGTCCCTATGTTTCATCCAATAGCTTTAGGGTGTTAGATTTCCCCTGCTTCTTCAAATTTCTAGTTATTTTCGCTTCCCCTGAGGCCGCTCCCAACATCACAAGTCTCATCAACCTATTAGTGACTCTCATAAGAGAAACCAAAGCCTTTTCCATATCCTCGAATTGGACCTACAAAAAGGTTAATCTACTTTAAAAAAAATCATTACTCAATTCTTTAGTTTTATTCTCCAGACTAGAAAGCCCAACATCTTGTTCATTCCCAGTTTCATTCTTTTCCTCAGATGGCTCCACTTGCTCCTCCTCTTCCTCATCTTTTTCCTCCTCCTCCAATTCATCTTCCCCCATATCATAGGTAGTTTCCTCAAAATAAAAATCTTTAGAATCATGATCTTCCTGAGCCTCGAACTCCTCATAACCTGGGATATCCTCCACATCCACAGACACTTTTTCTTTCCCCTTTTTCTCTTTTGAGGCCACCTTCGCTAGCCAGGCGAACTTTCTTCCACCACTACCTCAGCTCCCCTGTCCCTGTAAATTCTCCTTGACCATCTCTTTTTGATTCACAACCTCTGAAATATGAATAACTTCACTAGGATTGACATCCCTTCTAGGTTTCTTGGCTTTTGGGGGTTCAAGCAACAAGGGAGAGTGTTTTCTCTTTTTAGGGGTAGCTCTGGTAAGCAACAAGTCAACATTCTTTGAATCCTCACTTTTCTAGGACTGAGGAGTAGAAGGGTTCAACACATTAGCCACCAGAGAGTTTCCCTTGGTAGGGATAAGCAAACATCTTGCAACAACAACAGGAGGGTTGCGGGGAAGTTGTTCAACAACCAGGGGTTCATCAACATCTGGGTTATCCACCCTCCACGGTTCAACATTATCCTCATTAGACTAGTAAGGGTTCTCAACTCTTGCATTAAGAGGATTACCATGGGGATTTTGGGAAAGGGAAAATTTGTACAGAGTAAGCATTAGGCCTTGGTGGAGCAGCAGGTTAGCACCTTTCTCTTTATTTAGCTACATTGAGGAGAGAAGGTAAAACGACAAGTTTATGCACTCCCCATGTCTAATACGGTTTAAAATAGGAAAGTGATAAACATGAATAGACATATAGCAACCTTCTAGAGTAAAATAGTGCATAACAAACAGACTCACAATGGAAAAAGGAGGAGGAAGTTCGAGTCTGGCATACCCATTCTGGAACTACTTGATATTTTCTCCATCATGTAGAAAATTATCCACAAATATTTGGTAATCAGCTTCACTTTTTTTTACAACCTTTAGACCAGAAATTCTTCAACCCCATGGCCTCAGCTATGAAATGAGAAGTAATCTCATATTTCATAGGTCCTATAGAAACCCAGCCTCTCCTCCAATAATTAGTAAATTCGCCATTGAACTTTCATTATAGCCTTTCAGGGATTGGAAGAAGGGTGTCATTCCTGTGTTTTCAAACATACTCCAAAGGTTGCCATTATGTTTTAGCGCTTGTCAGTATGGTGGTTTAGTTCTTTTTCTTAGACCTTCCATCTTTCTCATCTGCAAGTTCTTATGCAGAGACCGGCCAAAATTCATACTCTCCCTCACAAACTGCTTTCTTCCTTGACTAAAACCATCGTTCGAAACCCAAACTAAACACAGACTCACAAAAGAATTGCAATTCGAGAAGTTTCTTCTCAGGGACGATAACCTCACATTTCCCGAAGCCCAAAAAGCATTATCATTTTTGCAAGCATTAACAACCATAATTAATTTCTTGCCATTTCCCTCTATAGAAATATGTGAGTAACTGACAAAGGGCTTTTCGGCACATATTGAAATGACAGCCTTTATCAAAACCAATATCGACATGTGATATGTTATCATACTCTTTAATGGGAAATTAATGAGATTATCTCCCTCGAGGATCCTCCTATACCTGTACGTACACCTTAAGCCATCATTATTGGGAAAGCTTGACAACACCACTTTGTACCCTTCTGTCCCACCAACATCCAATTTTTTAGATACGCATTTTATATTCATTTTCAAACTTTTCATTGAGGATGACATTTTTAAGAGGTGGCAGCATATTTCCATTGGTCCACCTTGTCCAACCCATACACCCCAGCACCACATTGGCTGCACAGTCAGTAGGTCTATTACCTTCCCTATACACATGTTGAACTTGATAGATAGTAAAATAATTTTTGATTAGTTTACATCTTTCTATAATAATTTTTATTTCCCATGGGGGTGCAACAACATCATTTAAAAATTCCACAATTAACTTTGAGTCTCCTTCGATGATAACATTTTTGAAACCCAACTCCTTTAGGAAATTGAAGGTGCCAAGGTAGCCATAGCTTCTACTTTGTTGTTAAAGCAGATACCTAGGTTCACTCCAAAAGCCATTATATAGTCACTAGTCTAGTTTCTCACTGGGCCACCAGCTCTGGCCTGACCTGGGTTGCCCTTTGAGTAGTCGTCAAAGTTGCACTTCACCCAATCTTTTTGAGGAGGACTCTAGAGAGTACCCATCCTATTAAGCATATTAGACCAGTTCAGATTGGTTAAGTCTCTACTTATACCCCAATTTTGTTTTATTCTCATCTCCTTATAGTTTGGCCAAGAGTTTGAGAAGCTATATATGCTTGCCTCAATATTTTCCTTAATTTGAGTTCTAATTATTTGAAACAACTCCCCACTACTTCTCTCCACCTCTTTAAAAATTATATTATTTCTCTCCTTCCATAGCCCCCATGTAAAAAAGGGGGGAACTTGATTCCACAGATCTATGATAACATTATGAGAGAAAGGATGGTTTGACTATCCTTCAATAAATAGCTTCATTGAGTTTGGAAACTCCCAATCCAAAGACAACAACTGCAACACATTGGACCACACTTTTCTCACATAATTGCAATGAAAGAACAAATGAGTTATTGATTCTTCCTCCTACTTACATAGAGAACACCAATTAACCAGATGGAAACCTCTCTTAACTAGGTTATCAATGGTGAGGATATTTCCCTGGGCAACAATCCACCATAAACAATTAATTTTAGGAATCAGATTCTTAAGCCACACCATTTTCTAGAAGGAATTAGGAACAACATCTTGGACCCTCACCAAGTCTTCATAGGTCTTTCTAACCGAGAAACAACCAGAGGAGCTACTTTTCCAGAGCCGTTCATCCTCCCTTCCTCTATCAAACCACTTCACCTCCCCAATCAAATTATGCAAATTGATGAGGAGAGGATCCTAGTTCACTTGTCTTTGACCCCACAAATTATTTCTCCTTAACAAGGTATCAAACTCCTTCCATTTTGGTTCCTCCCCTTTCTAGATTATGTAATCACTCACCTTTTTTCCACAATTATTTTGGAGGCTACACTTTAGGGGATTCAAATCCTCACAAGTAGATAGGGTGGCATTCTCAATCCAAGGATCCTTCCAAACATACGTGTTAATCCCATTCCCTATTCTCTTCCTTTCCCCAAACTTCAACACATTCCTTAATATGATAAGATGGCTCCATAAGGCAAAACTAGAAGGAAGATCCAATTGAGATAGGAAACAACCAAAATTCTTGTTTCTCAAGTACTTGGCTTGGAAAAATTTGACCCAATCTTTAGAGCTTCAGCCAATTTTAGCAGTTAAGGCTTTTTTTAGCATATGAATTCTTTGCATCCCTAACCCCCCACACCTTTTAGGCCTGCAGACTTTATCCCAGCTAACAAGAGATACTCTATTTTTTTCCTCTATTCCTAACCACAAAAATTTCCTCTGAATCTATTTTATCTTCTCCCCTATATGAGCAGGAATTTTAAACAAAGAAAGGTAATACATTGGAATATTTTGAAGAGAGGCTTTAAGGAGTTGGATTTTACCTGCCAAACTTAGCAACTTCCCCTTCCATCCTACCAATTTATTTTGAATCCTTTCTAATAATTGGTTCCAGTAAGTATTTTCTAATCTCTTGGAAAACAATGGGAGCCCTAGGTAGGTATCAGGAAACTCAACTTCTTGATAACCCATAATTTTTTTCACTTTGTCCCTTATCTATTGATCAGTGTTGAAAAAGTAAACTTTGCTTTTTTCATAGTTAATGCATTGACCAGAAACAACAACATAATAATTAAGTATTCATTTCCATAAGCATGCTTCCCCCACTGAAGCTTCCCCAAACAACAGGGTATCATCAACAAATTTTTGATGGGATTCAGGCCTGAGAGAGGAAGCATCCTTAATACCTTTAAGAGCTTGCACATCTACCAACCTTTGAATATTCCTTCCCAGGGCTTCAACAACAATAATAAACAAGTATGGAGAAAGAGGGCCCCCCTGCCTGAGACCACAACCACAAGAGAAGAAGCCTTGGGGAACAACATTAACCAAAATAAAATACATAAGAGAAGTAACACATGCCAAAATCATCTTTAAAAATCTTCCATCTATCCCATACTTAAGAACAACAAAGAGGAAAGGCTAGGAGACCCTATCATAGGCCTTCAAGATGTCAATTTTGAAGGTCATCCCAGGATCTTTTTAATGCTCCATAGAGTGGATTATCTCATGGGTAGAGATAGCAACATCAAGAATGTTTTTTCCTTGAACAAAACCTTTTTGATTAGGAGCTATCATTTTTCCAAGCACCAGTTTGAGTCTAAACACCAATATTTTAGAAAAAAAATTATAAACCATATTACAAAGGTTAATAGGTCTATAGTCTTTCATTGCTGAGGCATGGGGAAATTTAGGGATAAGAGCTATAAAGGTAGCATTCAGATTACTTAACAACCTTCCCGACCTAAAAAAATCTCTGGCATCATTAAAGAGATCATTTTTGACAATTTCCCAGTAAGTTTGAAAAAAGATAGGGGGAGATCCATTTGGACCAAGGGCTTTAAGAGCTCCAAACAAGAACACAAATTTTTGACTTCTTCCAAAGAAAAAATATTAGTCATCATCTTTAATTCTAAGTTTGAGACAACATTAGGGATAACATTAAGAAAATCAACATTAACCTAGGGATCAATGACAGGATTTAAAAGATAAGAAGAGAAGAAGTTAACAACTTCCCTAGCAATCTCTCTTTCATTTGTAACAATAGAACCATCCTCTTTAACCAACGATCTGATTTTGTTTTTGCTTCTGTGTTTGAGAGTAGATTAGTGGAAAAATTTGGTGTTCCTATCCCCTTCCGTCAAAAATTGGACTCTTGACTTTTGTTTCCAAAATATTTCCTCCTTTTTGTTAATCTTATACCATTGGGATCTCAAATCTCTTTCCTTCACACAAATATCTTCATCCACCAAGCCAGACTCCATACTATCCTGTACCTCTTTGATACTTTTTCCCAAAGCATTTTTTAACTCAAAAATGTTGCCAAAGGTAAGCTTATTCCACCCTTTCACTTTTTACTTAAGTCTGTGAAGTTTTTTAGCCAAATAGAACATAGGAGTTCCAAGGATGGGTTCCTCCCACCACGATTGAACTAAAGAAGCAAAATCTAGATAAGTGCACCACATGGATTCAAGTTTGAAAGGAAAGGGGCCCTTATTATGATCCACACATTTTTTTAGAACAAAAGCATTATGATCTGAACCAGACCTAGGAAGAGCAGAGAGAGAAAGGAATTGGGAGATATCCCAATTTGCAGATATCAAGAATCTATCTAGTTTAATTTGAATTAAATGGTTTCCATTCCTCCTATTAGACCAGGTAAATTTAATGCCTTGTAGAGGAATATCAATCAGACCTACCAAGTTAAAGAATTCGGCAAGCTCCATCATACTAACTGAGTAATCATCCAATTCTCCTAACTTTTCTGAAGGAAGGAGGGGGGAATTGAAGTCCCCTCCTAGCATCCAATGTTCACCACACCTTTCAGAAATAGCTTCACTAAGCTATTCCCACAAAAAAATTGTCTCTGCTAGAATTAGGGGCATAGATATTTACAATATTCCAAAACTCCTTAGAGCTAGGATCTTCTAGGATAATCTCAAGGTGATTCTTACTAGTTGATCGTAAAGAACCTTTCAATTTAGAGGGGTTCTAGAGGGTAGCAATACCACCTAATGCTCCTTCAGCTTCACAAACAAAAAAACTAGCTCCAGGCCAAAAACTAACAATATATTTTTCAAAAGTTTATTTCATCTTCATTTCTTGTAAAAGGAGGATCAATGAAAATTCATGTTTTCTATTCAGTGTCTTGTGTTATATCTATTGTGTCGACTCTAAGCTGCATAGTTGGGCAGTCCTTTCTAGACCCTCCATCCATGACTGCACCAATTAGTTAACTCAATCTTACTAAGATAGAGGTGTATTTGAATTAAAATAGGTGTCATAATTATTATCAATCAAGGTTTGATGAGGTAGTGGTGGCATTTATGTTCCTTAATTAAAGTTACATACATTTCATTACTTTCTACCTACATAAGGATAATTAATTATTACTAATACACTAAGTAAACCTAGAAATTATGTGTAATGTTACACTGAGGATAAAAAATATCTTAAGTGAAATATAAATATTACATCAATAGTTTGATAAGTGATACCTAAGAAAAATGATATGTTTCCTATAACAATAATCCATATGGGGTGCCCATGTACAATGGCAAAGCACATAAAAGATAATGAATAATTCTCTCAAATAGAGATAATAAAGGAAGATTCTAGGTATCCCCCTAAATATAGCACCTCTTATACTGGATATCGAATGATTATATAATAGGTTGATGAAGATGCATACATGCGCCAAAAAAACTCCTTCCCTTAGCTATAACTAGACCTATAGGTGCCTTTAGCAGGTCTTTCTATTCTAAAAAGAAATATGAGGGAAGAAAATTTAAGATGAAAATATTTGGAAACTATGCATTGATCATCATGTTGGTGTTGAAAGGTGTCACAATCTAATTAAGAGTCTCATTCCTAATTAAAGAAGGTGACAATATAGAAATGTGTAGACATTTATATAGAAAAAGAGCCAAAGATAAAGGTGCAATAATTTCTATGGGACTATCTATTGATGACCTAAGTACATTTTCAAGAATAATATATCACATAGGGTCATAAAGCATGGAAAGCCTTATAAGTGTGGGGAAAATATATAAGTCAATATTCTAAGATTAAAAGGTTGAATCCTTATATATAACTAAGTAATCTTATTTTGTGAGGGAAAAGGGAAATATTTGTATGAAAGAAATTGACATAAATGAAAATACTTACATCAATAGATTCTCTTATAATTATAATATATATTTTTAACTCAAGGTGTAATAGTCAATATAAATAATAATTAAATATAATATGAATCAAATAGATTCATACATACATATTGTACATAAGAGTAAACTAAGTAAGAAAAATAACCTCTTATATAATTTTTTTTATAGTATTAAACAACCAAATATGATGAAATATTACTAAATTTTGATAGACATATATAGGTTCATCTATTTTATTACAAAAGAACTCAAATAATATGTTACATATAAGGCTTAAAAACCCCTTTACATTAAATAGGATCTAAAATATAGGTAAGTGAGCATGACATATATATAGTAAAATACATAATTGATAATAGATACTTTCACCATAAAAGTTGGAAACTTAAATTATAGAAATAGTGGGAGGAAGAAATCCAACCATAAGTTCAACACCATAAATTCCTTTAGAAGTAGCTAGAGTACTTTAAAACTGACTAGAAGGTACCTAATTCAATGAATTAAAAATACTATCTCTACACACTCCAATATTTGGTAGATGAATTTTAAAATCACAAATAGCATATGGAAAGAGCTATATGGGAATGATTATTGTGTGGTATACAAGGGTTAAATTATAAAAAAATAGTTATAATATTTTTAGAGGTGTATCATCCATGCATAACTTCACTAAAATTTTGAGTAGATACAATAGAAATTAGAAAAGGGTCAAAGAAATCTATTGATACTAAAAAATAACAAAGAAAATCCATAGTCCTTGTGGGTCATTGGATGGAATCCATCATGGAAAGAGTTGATGGCTCACACTTCTCCAAGAGGAAGTAATTTTTGTTCTTCTTAGAAATCCCAAAAGAATAGCAAAAAAATTGCTAAGAATGGTGTCTCAATCTTGCTCCTAATGTTGAGTATATGAAGAATGCAATCTTTAGACCATGAAACATGAAAATAGTTATTTTCCAAGCTATAAGCTTTTCTTTTGGGAATTTTTAATTTCTGGTTGTTTGGAATCACTTCTAAGGATGCCTATAGCATATATAATTTTGATATCTAAAATAAATAATTAAAAAAAGAGGCCCCAAAGGCCTTTTGAATCAAAAGTAATGCCCTCTAAAATTTTTAGCTCTTACATTGGAAATGTAAAAGTGCCCAAATATAGAAAAGAGGTGTAAAAGGTAGTCACACTTTTGGGAAAAATTATGATGAATTTTATGACACAACATAAGGATTGTTTGAATGGAGATAATGAATTTGAAATGTAATAACTAATTTTACAAGTGGTTTGTGATGTTCATATAAAAAGTGAAAGGAACATGCTATGTTTAACCTATGTGTTGGATAGGACAACTAAGAGGTGGGGTGAATTAGTTGTCACATATTATAACCTTCAATTCAATTACCAGAACTAACACATAAACTAATTAAATGATTAACCATCAAATGCCAATGCACAGCCGCAATAACACTAGATTTACGTGGAAAACCCAAAGAGGGAAAAACCTCAATGAGGATGAACTCACACTATAGAGAATATCAAAACCAATTAAAAAAAGGCTCACTGCCTGAAATAAGGCTCACTCCTTAAAATGAGGCTCACTGCCTACAATAAGGACTCACTATCTAGACTCACTATCCATAGGGCTACAACCTGGAGATACAAAAGAAGACAAAGAAGACTTTTTATAGAGAGACAACAATCCCAGGCAACAAAGGATTCCACCACAATCACTGATCAACTTGCATGAATGATAGAGTTCGCCTTCTGCTCACTACATCTGAAAACTTGGCATTAAGCTTCACACTATTCAACCACACACATAACTCACATAGTTTCAAAATAGCATTAATTTTGCATCTTCTCTTTCACTTATCTTCTTTTCTTGTGTACAATTTTCATTGCTAGCTCACTTTGTATTTATACTATCTCCAACCTTCAAAAAGATACAAAGTTAGCCATCCAACTTCAAATTCAAATTAGGTCAATTCCAAACATCCTAGGGTGGAATTGGAATGAGGGCAACCCAAACACATGCTTCACCAAGACCCATAATAGATCCAACATTCTTCATCGAATTCGAAGATAGTGCTTAACACATAGTCAGCCAAACTAGTGTAAAACACATAGAATGATTAAGCTCAACACTTCTAGAAACCAAAAATATCTTCAATACAATTAGAACATATTTTTTCTAAACCCAAAAGTCAAAAAACTTCAACAAAGAGAAATATGGACCAGCAAAATTTCTCCTAGACCTAAGCCAGTACATAGAAAAACATAGCTCACAACTAGTGAACACAACTCGATCTTCACAAAGAGCCAATAGCCAAGAATCTGGATATAGCAACCTTCAACAAACTTGAATAACATATCTAATCTGCACAAACATAGGGACAAGTACTGGATCAACAACCTCAATAGCTGAACACATGTAATCTTCCTTTAATACAATTTTCTCAATATCATCAACATATGCACTCAATAGCAACTAGTAGATAACCAACTAACCAATTGACATCAATGACAACACTTTCATTCCTTTTTCCATTCTTGCAACAATCTCTGCCTTTGTCGTTGATGGCAACACATAATGCGAAAAACCATCAAAGACACCATACCAATTCTGAAAATACTTCTCAATATTTTTTCTTTTTGCTTCTCCCCCTTAAAAGATCATCTTCCTCATTACTTTCTTTCTCTTATCAACTTTCTCTCCCCCTTTGACATTAATGGAAAAGGTGAAAGATATGTTCATTTAATCTTCCTTTGAGATGAAAAATATAATACTCATAATGAAAACACTTGAAACTACCTACTCCCCCTAAGAGGTAGCCACAAAAACATCAGTCCAAAAAGATAGAACCATGAATCCACTGGACTAATGCACTTGAAAATGCATCTTAGTTTATGAAAGGAGGGGAAATAACTCCTAAATTCTCCCAAATATACTCAAAAGTATCTTTAGGAAGAGCCTTTGTAAATATATTTGGATTCTGATCCTTTTTTGGAACATACTCAAGCTTGACTTCATTCTCCATGACCTCTCTCAAGAAATGATACTTGATAGATATATGCTTCATTCTCAAGTGCATTGCAGGATTTGTCAAAATGTTAATTGCACTTGTATTATCACAGAAGATAGAAATAGGATAATTATATAGCATTGTGATATCCTTCAATGTCTGTTTCATCCATAACACTTGTGTACAGCGAGATGCAATAGCAATATACTTAGCTTCAATAGTAGACAAAGAGACTGAATCTCACTTCTTACTCAGCCATGCCACCAACCTACATCCAAGAAAGAATGCACCACCACTTGTACTCTTTCTGTCACCTATACTTCTAGCCCAATCTACATTTGTATAGGCACAGAGTGTAAATTCAGTATCTTTAGGATACCATAATCCATAATTTGGAGTTCCATTAAAATATCTGAATATTCTTTTAGCTGTAGTAACATGTGTTTCCTTCACATCCTCTTGAAATCTAGCTACAAGACAAATCACATGCATAATATCTGGTCTAATAGTATTCAAATACAGTAGTCCACCAATCATAGATCTATACTTGCTCTGATCAGCCTTAGGTAAATCATCATCTTTACCCAACTTGCAACCAGTCACCATAGGAGTACTTACTGGTTTGGAATCGTCCATCCCAAACTTTTTCAACATCTCTCTCACATACTTAGACTATGAAATAAAAATTCCTTTCTCCATTTTATTAATCTATAGCCCAAGAAATCAATTCATCTCCCCAAACATATACATTTCAAATTCTTTCTACATTTCTTCCGCAAACATCTTGCACATCTTTTCATTTCCTCCAAAGATAATGTCATCAACATACACAACTACAATCAAGATTTTATCATTTTCAATCTTGAAGTACAAATTATTGTCTCTCGTACCTTTGTTAAATCCTTGCTAACTCAAATACTTATCTAAACTTTCATACTAGGCTCTAGGAGCTTGCTTTAATCAATATAAAGCTTTCTTCAATCTACACACCATATCTTGTTGTTCTGTTAACTGAAATCCTTCTGGTTGTTCCATGTAGACCTCTTCTTCTAGCTCACCATTCAAAAATGTTGACTTGACATCCATCTAATAGACTTTGAATTCTTTATAAGAAGCTTATGCTAAGAACATCCTTATAGCTTCCATTCTTGCTATCAGAGCAAAAGTCTCCTAAAAATCTATGCCTTCTACTTTTCAATACCCTTTACACACAAGCCTTGATTTGTTTCTAACAACTTTCCCTTTCTCATTCAACTTATTTTTGAATACCCATTTCAATCCAATGATATTTTTGTCTGTCGGTCTTGGGATTAATTCCCAAGTTTGATTCTTCTTAATCTACAAAAGTTCTTTCATTGCTTCCTTCCAATGTTCATCCTTATAGGCTTCACTTACTAACTTAGGCTCAATCTTAGAGAATAAGCACAAATTTACTTTAGCAACAGCTTTGCTTCTGGTTAACACACCTTTTGTCTTGTCTCCAATAATTTGAATTTCTAAATGATTCATCTATACATATTTCAGTGTCCTAGGGGACATCACAGGAGCATCCTCTTCTCTTTCATTCTATTCATCTTTTTTTTTCTGCTCATCTTTATCTTGTTCTTCCATAATTTCTTCTATTCTTGCATAGTCATGTTTGTCAGACACATATCCATCACTATCAATAGAATTCTTTACTATTTCATCAACCTTCACATTCGAGCTTTCTACAATCTTCCTCAATATTTTATTAAAACATTTGTACACCTTTCTTTTAGTAGAGTATCTAAGAAATATTCCTTCATCACTTCTTGTATCAAACTTTCCCAAAGTTTCCTCATCTCTTTTGATATAGCATTTGCTTCCAAATAACTTGAAATATTTAACTATAGGAATTCTCTCATACCACAACTCATAGGGAGTCTTTGTACTATTTTCTCTAACCTGAACTTGATTGAATACATATATAGTAGTGTGAATAGCTTCTTTTCAGTAAGCTTCTGGTAATCCGGCTTTAGTGATCATTGACCTAGCAGCTTCTTGAATTGTTCTATTTTTCCTTTCGACAACTCCATTCTATTGAGGAGTTCTCGAAGAAAATAACTATCTCTTTATTCCATGCACTTCACAAAACATATTGAACTCATGGGAGGTGAATTATCCACCTTTGTTAGATCTCAAGAATTTTATCTTCAAATTCACTTCATTTTCAACCATAGCCTTGAATGCCTTGAATCTATCTAATGCATCTAATTTCTCTCTTAGAAATGTAACCCACATATATATAGAATAATCATAAATTAAAAGAATAAATTAACTTTCACCAAGTAGACGTCACACTCTCATAGGACCACAAAAATCTGTATGAACCAAATCAAATAATCTAGTAGTAGATTGTTCTCTTGATCTGTAATGATTTCTTGTTTTCTTCCCAAACTAACAATTCCTGCAAATAGAATTTATAGGCTTTGTGGTTCTTGGTAGATCTCTTATGTCCTGAACAACACTAATCCTTGCCAAGTTATCAAAATTCATGTGACACATTCTCTTGTGCCATAACCAACTATCATTTATCTAAGTCATAAAGCATTTTCCATCAACACCCTTAAGCTGATAAATATTGCCTTCATATTTCTTTCTTGTAGCAATCAATGTTTTGGATCCTTTCTAGATCTCACATTTCTCATCCTTAAACACAAGATCATATCCTTTTCTACACATTTGACCAACACTCAATAGATTATGCCTTAAACCCTTAACATAGTAAAAATTGTTAGTATGATGCTTTCCATCAAAACTTATTGAACCTATCCCACAAATTTTAGCACCAGTATCATCTTCGAACATAACCAGACCTCCATCATATTTCTCAAGTTTCACAAACTTACTCTTATCACCAATCATGTGATGTGAGCAACCACTATCAACTACCCAAAAGTTCTTTTCTTGTTTAGCATGCAGGGAAGAGATAACCGTACCTTCATTTTTCTCCTTCTCCTTCTTTGGAGGACTTTCCTTTATTTGTTTTTCTAAATTAGTAGAAGTAGGTTCATCCTTAATCACTAAGAACAAGAATTCATTGTCATCTAGATCTTCATATTTTGAATATTCATCTAAAATACTAGCATTCTCATTAACATAGTAAGCTCTGTTAATCTTCTATCCTTTCTTTTCTTTCTCATATCTTTGTTTATTCATTTTAGCTCTTTCCAGACACTTTGCAACATAGTGACCAATTTCTCCACAACTAAAGAATTTAAAGGGAAAATTACCTTCATATCAAAGCCTTTTCTCACCCTTCTTCCAAAGTTAGCTTCAATTTCATCAAAGTTTTCTTCATCCAGATCTTCAGTTTTTGTAGCTTTAAAAGCAGTCTCTATTTTTCCTCCACTTCTTAGATTTGACTTCCTCATCTCATAAGATGTCAAGAATACTAGCAGAAAATCCTTAGTATAAGTCTTATAATCTATAGTCTGCTTAATAGAACTCACCTTCTCACTGTAAGCATCAAGAAGAGTTTTGAGAATTTTCTTTATAATCCTAGTTTCATCTATAGTAGTGCCAAGAGATCACATTCTAACCTCTACCTCATCCAATCTTTGTATATAAGCTTTAACATTTTCATCTTCAGACATATGTATAAGATCAAACTATGTTTCCAAATTCTATAATTTTTCCTCTTTTACCCTTTCATCACCATTGTGTGCTCTTTCTAAAGCATCCTAGACTTCCTTAGTTGTCTTCAGGTTTTGAACCATAATCAACTCATAATGTACCAAACTATTCTTCAAGATGAAATTTTCCTTATTATTCACTTCATGTTCTCTAATTTCTTCAAGTGTACTCAAACCATTAGTAGGAGTGTAGGGATTCTTAAGCTTTCTCTACATCATATCCGTAATACTCCAAATATTCTTCCATCAATACTTTCTAGATACCATAATTAGTTCCATCAAACCTTGGATAATCAAAGACCATTTTACTAGCTATCTTGGGCCTTCCTCAAGCAGTTAAGCTCTTCACCAAGTAACCAAGCTCTGATACCATTTGTTGGATAGGACAACTAAGATTGGGGTTGAATTAGTTGTCACATATTATAACCTTCAATTCAATTTCTGGAATTAACACATAAACTGATTAAATGATTAACCATCAAATGCCAAGGCACAAACACAATAACACTAGATTTATGTGGAAAATCCAATGAGAGAAAAACCACGGTGAGGATTAACTCACACTATAGAGAATATCAAAACCGATTACAAAAAGGCTCACTGCCTGAAATAAGGCTCACTACCTAAAATGAGGCTCACTGCCTACAATAAGGACTCACTGTTCGAAATCACTATCCACAGGGCTACAACCTAGAGATACAAAAGAAGACAAAGAAGACTTGTTACAGAGAGACAACAATCCCAATGCAACAAAGTATTCCACCACAATCATTGATCAACTTGGATGAATGATAGAGTTCACGGTTTGCTCATTGCATCTGGAAACTCAACATTAAACTTCACACTGATCAACCACACACATAACTCACACACTTTCAGAATAGCATCAAGGTCGTGTCTGCTCTTTCACTTATCTTCCTTCTTTTATTGTGTACAATTTTCATTGCTAGCTCATTCTGTATTTATACTATCTCCAACCTTAAAAAAGATACAAAGTCAGCCATCCAACTTCAAATTCAAATTAGGTCGGTGCCAAACATCTTAGGATGGAATTAGAATGAGGGTGACCCAAACACATGCTTCATCAAGACCCATAGTAGATCCAACACGCTTCATCAACTTCAAAGATAGTGCTTAACACACGATCGACCAAACCAATGTAAAACACATAGAATGATTAAGCTCAACACTTCTAGAAACTAAAAATATCTTGAATGCAATTAGAACATCTCTTCTCTAAATCCACAAGTCAAAAAAATTCAACAAAGAGAAATCCAGACCAGCAACATTTCTCTCGGACCTCAGCAGTACATAGAAAAACATTGTTCACAATTGGTGAACACAACTTGATCTTCACAAAGTACCAATAACCAAGAATTTGGATATAGAAACCTTCAACAACCTTGAATAACATATCTGATCTGCACAAATATAGGGACAAGTACCAGATCAACAACCTTAATAGCTGAACACCTGTAATCTTCCTTTAATTTAATTTTCTCAATATCCTCAACATATACAATCAACAACAACTAGTAGATAACCAACTGACCAGTTGACATCAATGAAAACACTTTCATTCCTTTTTCCATTCTTGCAACACTATGAACTCATCTTGGGATTTAGTTGTTATTTTTCTAACTAGGTATTTGGGAACCAATTTTTTTATGATTTTAGTTCATGGTTTTTTAAAATACTGTTTGATGGTTTTTTATTACTTATCCTATTTATAGGATGATTATGGTGAAGGTTTTGATAATGAGTTAGTAGGTACTATTATGCAACAAAAAATAATCTAGATCTCTAGTTAGTGATAATCATGTAAAGGCTTTATCTACAAGTGTGTTGTAAATATACTTTAGAATACTAATAAAATTTAAATGGATCATTCCTTAGGCACAAGCTTTTGAGACTTGGGAACTTAATATGGAGTATATTCTCATGGATATAAATCTATGGGAAAAGTTATCTTGATCCATTTAACTTCTACTACATAAGAAGAATACTAGGAAAAAATAGATAGAAAATATAAGGGTCCCTTTAAATTATGTTTGGGTGACTTAATATTTTTGAATGTAAATGAAGATACCATCATATAAATTATTTATAAGTTATTGTAAGATTTATATCAAGTTAAATCTATAGAAAAAATAAAAATTGTGAGAAATAATTTGTATACCCTTAGGATGAAAGATGGCATCTCTATGGAAAAATATTTTAATGTATCAAACATGGTTGTTACCTAGTTTCATTCTATTGAAGTAAAAATGGAGGAGATAGGTCACTACATGAATTTGTTTTTTTTTTCCTAGATTGATGTGCGACCATCTTATTATGGCTATTGGGACCACCACCACCAAGTCAAAAATGAATGATGTGTTGGCATCGTTGTTGTACAAAGAGATGTGAAGAAAGACTTCTAAGTTTATCAAAGATGCCCCAAATTTTTGTGATAGGTCCATAAATAAAAAGGAAGGGAAGAAAAGAAGAAATAAAATTTTAGATATAAATCCCATGAGAGATCTACATATTCTAATAATTCCAAGGGAAAATGGTGAAACTATTGCAAGAATAGCCATTATAGAAGAAACTGTAAAGTATAAAAGAAAATAAAAAAGAGGGATTTTTATGATAAGTTCAAGAAGTCCTCATAGGATTATGGTGACACCTTTTGGATACACATGCATTAGAAGGTGTATGATTAATTGAATTTAGTGTATCTTTTCACATGACCTCACATAAAGGTTGGTTTACAAAATATGAAGAATATGATATTGTGAAGGTGTACCCTGAAGATTATTCTCATCTAAAGATTGTTTTTCATGGTAGATTCCTAATTTAATTACCTAATTGAGTAGTGAAATGGATCAATGGTGTATTGCATATTCCTTTTTGGATCAAAACCTAATTTATATATGTGTAATGGCGTAAATTTGTACCCTAGGAAAATTTCCCATTTATTTACCCTTACTTTAGAATTACAAGTATGATGATGCATAAACCCACCACCATCTTCTTGATCTTCCCATGTTTCCCTATCTTTTTGCATTGATGGAGGAATTTTTTCAGGGACACACATGCGTTGAGCGGACGTTTGCACATCACCCTACTATCCTAACAAATTCTTGTCTCTAAAATCCACATAAGCATTACATTTCCTAGTTGGTCATGAATGTAACGTTCTCTGTTCGGTCTTGACCAATGAAAAATGACTCTTTTCCTCTATTTTACCCATTCAAATTCATTCTTTCACTCTCTTACACTCTATTCACTTCTCTATTTCTCAAGTTCAATCTCTCACTTATTGATCATTTCTTGCTTCTCCATAGCTCTATCTTGTTGCTACCAGCTTTCTACTTGGTCTCTACAATGTCTTCTTGCTTCAATACCATCATCATTGTAGGTATATAGAGTTCTATCTCCTTGACATGGTGGTTTAATTCTCTTCTTTCCTCTATTGGCCTTGAGTGCTTGTAGCAGGGAAGGTAACATTGTGTCTTTTCATTTACTTGCATCTATCATCTTGTGGAGTAGCATTCAAGTTGTCATTTCTCTCTACCTTATTATGTCATTTCCATTCTCTTCTTTATCACTTTCTCTATATTTTTCAATATTTGGCTATCTATGGAGGTGGGAACACCAAAAAAGGGGTCTAACTAAGGTAGACCTCAAAACATAGCCCAACATTTTTCTTCTTTTTTGTGTGTGTGGGTGCAGGTTCATCCACTCGAAGCTAGCTAGAGAACTAGACCATGCGTGAGTTATCTCTATCTCTCTTTCTTCGTCATCTTATCATTAGAATACATTTATAAATATTCTTCTTGTTGTACTATTTATTTCTATATTTTTCATATTAATCTATTAAATTAAAAAAAACTAGTATTTGGGTCGTAAGTAGACCTTGAGTGTTTTTTACCGTCATTTGACCCTCTACCCATATAGGATGCCAGTATGTCCCTAAGAATCTAGTTTGGTGTGCTAATGTTAGGTTCTCGTGCTACCATCCTCAAATAAAAATTTGTCTAATTCATAGTCTAAGACCCTTGTAGTCTTCTCACCTAGTTTCTAAAAACACCTATCATTAGTAGAAGGAAAATAGGGTCCTATTTTCCCTTCCTTTTTAGCTTGTCTCTTCTTTCTTTACCTTTTTATCAACCTAAGGTATTTTAGGATAGTTTTTTCCTTGAGGCTCTCCTGTGACTTGGAGCGTTGGGGGTGACAAACCCCCCTACTCTACATTTTTGGTGAACTTAACGTGAAAGTCTTGCTTTTGTTTCTTCATGTTAGATATCTTCCTCTCGTGTCTTAGGTGCATTATAGATTCATGTGTCATGGAGCTTTATGAAATTTATGACTCATTCTACAACCTTTGAGCATGTGGTTAGAAGGAGCCTAATACATATAGAGATGGATTCCAAGAAGGTCAATTTGGGTCAAACTAGTCTTACCTTTGAAGAAGTAGTTTTGAGAATGCCTACCAATTTCTCTAGTCCCTTTGGAGAAGCCGCTACATGTGTTCCTACCCCTCCTTCTTCTCCTTCCACTTCATCTATGGAGGAATATGATGCTCTTGAGGTCCCCACAGAGCAACTTCTTTCCCTAGATAGGAGACTTGGGGAGTTTGAGAAGTATCTAGACAACTATGGTTGTTAAAAAATTAATGACTATGATGGACAAGGACCAAATAGGTCTATAATTTCTTTGGGGCCTTTGAGACATTATGGACACTCATGTCCTGACCTACAATTCTAACTTGGGCATTGCCTAAAACCTTGGTTTTGAGACTACTGAAAGATAGTTGGAAGTCTTGATGCCTAGGGTATCGGTATGTATGATTAGTACTGGACCTTATATCAACACCATGTCTATACCTTCGTCGACCCCATCGTTAAGGTATATAAGGTACCCTTGGGTTTTAGCTCTGCCAATCCTAATTTTCATGTTGGTAATCCTAGAGCCCACACTTTCCCTAGTGGTGGGGTCTCTTCTGGTATGGGGGTTGGTGGCTCTGATGGTTCTAGTGGAGGCTTGTTGGGTGAATATTTTGTAATTCCTTTACAAATTACAAAATAAGAACTTCAGCCATAGCTATGATGATAATGTTCTCTCCTCTCTGAAAGGGGGGGCTCCCTTCTTACTACTTATTGGAAAAAATTAAACTATGCTAAACTAAAAGTATTTACACTAGCTTTAACCATCATTTTTTTCTTCTTTCAGAAAATATGTTTACAATGTTCCACGATAATATTTTGCAATACTCTAAACTTCTAAATATCTACCTACGCAGTAATCACCAATATTCTTGATTAAATATAAGAGTAATCAAAGAGTACCAGTATAACTATAATATAAGTAATCGAAAGACACACAAATGCCCAAAGTATTCTTGTTTCCTTCTATGATAATCCTATAGTAACAAATGATGCACATTTTAGCACAAAGTCTATCAACCCACTTCACCAATAGATCCACACATAAAGTGAATAACTCCAAGCACAAAGTCTTGATAATCTCTCACCAAGACACACTTACATCACATAATTCCAAGTAATTAATATAACTCAAGTTTTATATAAACTATCTGGAACATCCTTCCAATCATAAGAATGAATCACCACTTATCCAATTAACAATAAGCTAAATTAGAAAGAAAAACATAAGAACATTCTTACTCATACAAACTTGATTCAAAACAAGGGTTGAAATAAAAAAATTCCTCCTTTTATTAACTAAATTTGATCTTGCAATTTGAACACAAAGTTTCAATGTTGAGTCACAATTTGGGTAGCACTTCATTGCATGAGATTAAAGGTCCTAATCATAAATGATCTCTCTCATATTTATAAATGAGAGAAAAGAGCTAATCTAGGAAAGAAATAACTACTTTGGCTTATTCAACATTGGAGTCCAAAATTATTAGAGGACTTCTTTATTTTTTCATGCATTTACAATTCTGAAAAAGACATGTAAATTATCTTGAACTAACTACAAAAGGTAGAGGAAGGTACTATAAAATAAGTTAAGGAAAAATCAACCTTCTGTAGCATACCTTGTTAGGAAATCATCATGCCTTTTTAGTATCATTTGTACTTCCTCATTGTTTGGACCTGAGGTATATTTGGCATTTGAATCCTTTACCATATCACAAGCTTCATCATGTCTTCCCAAAAACACTCCCAGGTTCTCCAAAGTCAACTAAAAATCCAACAACTTTTCCATTACAGCCACTGAAAAGGCTTGGTCTTCATATTATCTTTGGACCATGTCAGTGAACTCTTGGACAACTACATCAGTGGAAAGAAACTTTTGATTATCATCAAGCACTTTACAAGGAAGTTCCTTGACCCTATTAACAAGGTTCAAATCATGATCATCACTGACCTCTCAAACAATTTGCAAGTCCTCGATCAAATCCCTAATGACATTTTCTTTATGTATCATGGCTTCTTTCATCTCTACAAACTTCTCCCTATTGGGAATAATTGTTGGAAAAATGAAGAAAATCTCATTTTGTTATTTTTTGTTGTCATTGATGTCACCATGATATATGAGTTGCAACTGCAAGGTCAAGTCCGAATTTTCTCTGGTATTTTGGTCTGGTATCTGAACTAGTATTTT